>CATIWM010080165.1:0-15714 GCA_949671775.1 Mallotus repandus
TTTGTGACAATTTAGATTATATTAATATTGTTAGTTAATTCTAGTTATTTCCTAATTATGTAAATTTGTTTCTTTTCCCCTAAAAAAATAAAAAGTATGTGCTTATTGACAAATATTAGTTCCCTTAATATTTTGTATCTCTTTATTTGTCTATTAATATTTTTTTTGAGGAAATATATGAAATGGGTGGAAGGAAATTTGCTTTTCAAAATGTAGGACCAGGAGGTTGCCCACCGATGATAAAACAACTGAATGCTCACAGATGGCCGGTGTTTTGAAAGAGCCCTACCAATCGCAACACTGTATAACAATGCTTTACTTGAAGCAGCTGAAGTGTTGGAGACACAATTATAAGGATTCGAATATTTAGTTTTTTTATTACTACACTTTGTTTTGTTGTAATATTGTAACAAACTCTTCAAAATATGGTATTTTGCAATTTATATGCTTGAATTTTTATTCCATTATTATCCTTTGTGTCCATTTTTTTCAATTCTTGCCTGTTGTATGTGTACTATATTCGACAGTCAGATTTGTAAGATATACTTTGAATATTTTGCACTTAATCAATAAAATTGATAGATGTTTATATATCACAAATCTAATGTTCAGATGTAATACTTCAAGTGTTGGTGAAATTTTTAATATTTTCTAAATGTTTTATTTGATTTTAAGTTAATATGTATTATATGTGTAGGTTTTGAAGTAGCATGCTTGCTGGGGTTATGGGACAAAGAATGCAGAAAATTGTGGAATAACCTTATATGTTTTGCGGTAATGCAAATGAATATGTGTTTTTTTTATGATGGCCACCCCACAGAAAAAGTTAACCAACAATTTGCCAAACTTTTATAGAATGGTGAACCATTAATTGCAACACGCTATAACTAAAAGCAACTATTGGAGCTAGAGAGAGTGATGTATTTCATCATTTCTGTTGAGTTTGAGAGTGTAAAATAATAAAATATTATGTGAAAAATGGGACGATAAAATAGTGAACAATAACTATTTTTCACTAAAAATAAACTCACTATTACAACACAAATCACTCAAATACATACACTACCCACACACTCAAGCTCACTTTTCACTCTACACTCTTTTTCTTTAACCTCTCACGCTAGTACCACACAACTCACACACAACACAATTTATTTGCTCTTACTAGTTGCTCTCACATGATTTTCACTTAAAATTTTCTTTTTCCCATTGTTATGCACATCCCTATTTATAGTGCAAAGAGCTTTGTCCATTGCTTCTATGCAAGTCAGCCACTTTGTCCAAATTCAATGCATCCATGCAAGTTGAAAAATTTGTTTTGACATTTGCAAAGCAAGTTGCTTTGCAAGTTGGAAACCTTACTTATTCAATTCAAAATCTTCTTCTTAGACAAATTGTCCATGTAATTTGAATGGCAAGTGGCTATACAAATCTTTGCAAGTTGTCCAAAAATCTTTTAAAAAGTTAGTGAAATCTTCTAGAAGATTTGGTAGGCTTGGACAATTAATATGTGGATAAAAAAAATATTAAGGCTTTATATTAGTAATGACTTTAACACTTCCCCTCATTACTGAGATCCTTAATATTCTTCCTTTAAGTCTTGTCAAGTTCTTTTTGAAATTCTTATAATTTTTCACTATTAAAATTAGTGATGATATTTAACCGTCCCCCTCATCACTAATTTTCTGTGAGTCTTTGATACTCCACATTCGTCTTGATCGTGGTAATATGCACATTGTATATTTTCCTTTTCATCACTAGTAAATTACAATGCCCTTTTCTTCAACTTATTACTCCAAATCTTTATCTCATACTTTTTGCAATTCTTTACAAGCTGATTTTTTAATAAGTGCAGTATTGGAGACCTTTTCTTCCCCACTCACATTTTTCTTTATTTGTATTATCCTTCTTTCACTTCTTGTTCTTGTCCTTGCATTATGACTTCGTCTTCAAATTCTTCATTTTCTACAGATAATAAAAACTCCTTAGTGATTTATTTCTCTTATTCATCATAGGATTGTTCTTCATTTTCACATGAGTTTTCAACATATTTGAATCTAGACAAGACTGTTAACTCATATTTATTATCCTCACTAGTCTCCATGAATTCATTCACTTTAATCAGCTCATTAATTGCACATGACATTTGAAAGTTGAAGTCACATTCTTCTTCTTCTTCTTCTTCTTCTTCTATAGTGGTAGCCATGAGATTCGAAACCTCTATATTTTATGTACTAAAACAATCTTCCACATTCATTATCTCTATAGATAATGTTTCGGCATCCCATTCTGGTTGATCTTGATGGTGGTTGTCTGTTGTTATTGTATTGCTCTGAACTTGCTTCTTCTTTGACCATCAATCTCTAGCATAATGTCTTTTTATACTGCAGTTGAAACACTTACCATTCTGACATCTAAAATTTTTAGACTACTGATAATTGTGTTGATGCTTCTTTTGAGCTCCCCCTGACTAGTAATTTCCTCGTGTCTTCCATTTATTTTGACTATGAGGTTGATTCTTCTTTTTGTTAGGGAAGAGTGCCACCTCTTCATTATTGAAAGGGACTCAAACCATTTGTTTTGCTAGAGTTTCTTGACTTGCTAATAAATTCTCCAACTCTTCAATAGAGGGTTATATGGGCCAACCTTGAATAGCAGCCATAAAACTGTGATACTGAGGTTGTAGTCCATGAATGATGATTCTCCTCATTCTATTGCTGGCTATTCTGGATACCTCATCCAACTTAAAATTTCTCGACATAAGGACTTCACCTTGGTAAAATATTGACTAATTGTCATATACTTTTATGAGATAGACATTAGTTCAATTTCCAACAGTTGAAGTCTAGCATCATTTTTCTTTGAGAACTACAAAGAAAGAGAATCATAAACTTCCTTTGGTGTGGTACCATCTCTAATGTGCTCCATCACCTCCTCTTCTATGGTTGTTTTGATTGCAAACATGGCTTTCCTAACTTTAATTCTCCATTTCTAAAATTGTCAGCATCATTATCTGTTGGTGGTGATGTAGACTCAATCCCAGCAACAACCTCCCAAAGGTCTTGACCTTGCAAGTATGACTCTATACAAGTCCTCCATATGCTATAACTATTATTATTTAATTTTTTAATAACACTGACATTACCATATTCCACCATAGTGACTTAGATTTAACAACCTCGCATTTCACCAAACAAGTATGGTTCCGAACCAATGAGCTTCACAATTCCAAACTGTGCACGTGCAAAATCTCCCCCGTGTTAATGTCAATTTACACATAGAATCAGGACTTAATATTGCATTCATTCATACATTTTAATTAGCATTTAGTATAGTAAAGCATATAGAATAAGATACTTTTAAGTTTTGTTTGATTTTTATAGTGAAAATGAGTTAAGGAGGTGAATTGGTGAAGATGAGAAGCAAAAGAAAAGGAAGAAATAGAGCAGTAGCAGAGCAGTCTTTCTGCCGCAATCATGGCTAGATGCGTGATTGCGGGAATGCTAAGATTACAATCCCAAAGTGATATCGAGCCTTTTGTGATGGCGACTGGATCCGCGATCACAGTTCCTGTGGTCAAAGCTTCTGTTGTAAGTACAGAGTATGAGCGATCGTGACCCTTTAAGGAGAGGCCCTTCTGTCTTAAGCGTGACTTGTGTGCGATCACGGGTAGCACGTTTCCAGCACAAAACATGCTAAGGTGTACTTTTTCTAAAGAAAAAATCTAAGGGAGGTGAAAAGACATATTCTAGAAGAGGCTAGAAATGATAAAAGACATGAATTGGTTAGGTATTACACATTCTACACACTCTCTCACTCACAAGAAGACTCAACAATACAAGCAAGGAGAAAAAGAGGAGAAAAAGGAGAAAAAGAAGCTAAGGAGACCCATTGAAGACCCAAGCTTCTTGATAACCATTTCTCACTCCCTTTCTATTCTTAATATCTTATTTTGTATTTAAATATTTGAATGATAGATTATATAGCCATGTTTGGCTAAGTTCTTGAATGTTATTGGGATTTTGAGACCCATTTGATTTAATGTCAATTTGATAGTTATTTCTTCTCTTAAATGCATACTATGTTTGTTGTTCTTGTTGAATGTTATATTTTGGCCAGGTGTAACTCTAGTTTAGATCTATGCAATTAGAGTTTTAAGATCTAATAGACCCACAAACACATGTTAGGTTGATTAAATGTCTTGAGAAGCTTAATCCTATTTAATTCTCTTATGGGTTTTGCCTAATGTCTTGCATGCTTGATGTTAATTTATATTCATAGTGATGATGAGAATTGATCTATGTTTATGAATCTCAATTAATTGATGCTTGTTGAGTTGAATAGCTACTTAAGAAAGAGTACTCAATGATTATTGAAAAACGTGAGATATACATTGAGAAGTTGATCTATTCTATCAAATTAACTTAATGAAAATGTGGTGCTTAATCTCCCAACAATATGCCCTTCCCATTGATTTATTTCCTTTATTAATTTGATTAGTAATTACTTGATTTATATTCCTTTTGTTTATTTGTTATTTAGTTATTTATTTTCTTTATTCAAATCACAATTGCAAGCTCTAAACAATTATGATTAAGACTAATAGGTGCTTAGTATCAATCCTCGAGGGAATGATACTTTACTCTCACTTTATTACTTGTCAACCCTTGTACTTATAGTCATCAATAAGTTTTTGGCGCCATTGCCAGGGATTGGGAAAATAACATCACAATTAGTCAAGATTGTTTTGGATTAGAGCATTTTTTATTTTTTATACTATGTTTTGACTTACATTACTCTATTTTAGGTACTCTTATGGTTGTGTATGGACAACACTAGACGTGTAAGAAAATAACCACTACTCTTTGTTTTGGATTTATCTAAGTTTGAGAAGGAGAATCGTAAGAGATCAAGAAGTGCATCTAGAGACATGGCTGCACAATAAGGAGGTCAACAAGCCACAGTCGAGTGAACTCTTCTTGAGTTTGCTATGCCCGGTTTGGATGGAACTCAACAAAGTATCACTATACCAAATGTACATGCCAATAGTTTCAAAATCAAGCACTCTCTTACAAATGATTCAATCTACTGTCCAATTTCATAGTTTACCTTCGAAGGATCCAAACATGCATACAGCAAATTTCTTGGAGATTTGTAATTCCTTCAAATATAATGGAGTTTCAGATGATGCCATTCGCTTGAGATTTTTTCCATTTACACTCAAGGATCGAGCTAAGGCTTGTCTTAACTCTTAGCCACCAACATCTATCATTACATGGGATCTTCTTGTAAAGGGATTATTGGCTAAGTACTTTCCACCCACAAAGATGGCAAAGATCATCAAAGATATAACTACCTTTCAACAATTTGAGACTGAATCTTTGTATGATACGTAGGAAAGATTCAAAAAGTTACAACAAAGTTGTCCAGACCATGGTCTTCCTAAAGACATCCTTATTCAAACTTTCTATAATGGTGCACTAAAGTCCACTAGGGACACTATTGATGCAGCTGCAGGAGGATCACTTACAAGAAAGACTATTGATGGTGCTTTTGAGCTCTTGGAAGAAATGGCCAACAACAATTATTTGTGGCTATAGGAATGACAATTGGCTCCTAAATAAGGGGAAACTTAGAGTTGATAATGTCACATCCATTCAAGCACAACTTGCTACATTAAATAAGAAAATTGATAATTTTGCTTCAAGAGGTAATGTCATTCCACCTTCTTCTTTAACTATGTTTTGTGAGCATTACCATATGCTTGATTATTCAACACTTGAGTTTGGTTATGAAAGTGGAAAAATGTATGGGGATGGAACATTAGAGAATTGCAGCTATATTGGGAATCAATTCCAACCAGGGCAACCGAATAATAATCCATACTCAAGCACTTATAACCAAGGTTAGAGAAACCATCCAAATTTCTCATAGAGCAACAATCAAAATCCACAAGGGTTCTCTAATCAACTCTCTAAACCAGCACCACCACTTAGATTTCAAGCTAAGTCAATTGACGATAGGTTTGCAGTGATGGAGATAAAGTTTGATAAGTTCCTTGATGTTGTCACATCCAAAATGACTAGCCAAGATGACAGTTATGATCAAATTCTTAAGAATTATGCTTCTTCAATTCATAATATTGAATTTTAGCTTGGGCAATTAGCAAATATGGTTGCAACAAGAGCTCAAGGACACTTGCCAAGCAACATGAAAGTCAATCTAAAAAAGCAAGTGAAAGCCATCACTTTGCGAAGTGGCAGAGAGATTCAAGGTCCTAAACATATACCATTAAAGGTTAATGATGAAAAAGAGAATCAAGAGGTGAAAATTGAAGATGTGCAAAAGAAAACTCAAGAAAAGAGGCTTAAAGAATCAAGGGAAACATAAGTGGAGCAGCCACCCATCATTGACACATCTAAATATGCTTCAATGTTACCTTTTCCCTTAAGTTAAAGGAAGATGAATTATGATGAGAAATGGTTTGCTAAATTTCTGGAAACTTTCAAGAAGTTAGAGTTAAAGCTACCTCTCTCAAAAGCATTGAATGAAATGTCAAAGAGCGCAAAGTTCCTCAAAGATATTATCACCAATAAGCAAAAATGGAATCACAATGAGACGATGCCTCTAACGGAGACTTACAGCTCTATCATTTCAAGAAAAATTCTTGCCAAGCTCAAGGATTTAGGGAATTTTACAATTCCTTGCACTCTTGATTCTAAAGAATTTCCTAAATGCTTATGCGATTTATGAGCTTGCATTAATCTTATGCCACTTTCTCTTTTTAGGAAATTGAATTTTGGAGATGTGATCAACACAAATATGACTCTTCAACTCACTGATCATTCAATTAAGAAGTCATATGGAGTGGTTAAAGATGTGCTTGTCAGAGTTGATAAGTTTGTATTTTTCATAGACTTCGTGATTCTAGACTTTGAGTAAGACAAGCATCACCCCTTGATTTTAAGAAGACCTTTTCTCAACACTGGAAAAGCTTTTAATTGATGTGCATAAAAGGAAAAATCACATTGAGAGTTGGTAAGGAGCAAGTGGAGTTCACCATATCCAAGTTGATGAAGCAGCCTTTATGTGAAGAGGAATCATGTATAAGAGTTTATGTGGTTGGCAATTGTATAAAAGAAATATAAGAAAAGATGGAGTTAGCAAAGCATGTTAAAGATGAGCAGCCTGAAGAAGAGGTCATACTACTCAACCTGAACTCTTGGTTCGAAGTGACTCTTCAATACCCCCATCTATAGAAAAACCACCCGAACTAAAGCTCAAGCCTTTACCTAACCACTTGAGGTACACTTTCCTTAGAGAAGGAAGCACACTCCTCATTATCATCTTTAACAAACTTACCAAGGCATAAGAGGATCGGGTTTGTGAAGTGGTAAGAAAGAGGTGGAAGACAATATGATGGTAGATTTCAAACATTAAGGGAATTAGTCCCTCTTTTGTCATGCATCACATAGGAATGGAGGAAGGGTACAAATCTATAATAGAGAGGCAAAAGAGACTCAGCCCAAATATGCAAGAGGTAGTGAAAAAGGAGATAGTTAAGTTACTCGATGCCGAGATAATTTACCCTATCTCGATAGCAAATGGGTAAGCCCAATTCAATGCGTCCCAAAGAAAGGAGGTATGACTGTTGTTAAAAATGAGGAAGGTGAAATGATTTCCATTATGGTAGTGAGTGGTTGGCAAGTATGCATTGACTATAGGAAACTCAACAACGCCACACGAAAGGATCATTTTCCTCTCCCTTTTATTGATTAGATGCTCAAAATAATCGCGGGACACGCATACTACTGTTTCTTAGATGGGTACTCTGATTACAATCAAATCTACATCACCCTTGAGAATCAAATCTACATCACCCTTGAGGATTAAGAAAAGATGACGTTCACCTGCCCCTATGACACCTTTGCTTATAGGCGAATGCCACCTTCCAAAGGTGCATGACTTCATCTTTTCAAACTTAATATAGAACATAATAGAGGCATTCATGGATGACTTCTTTTTTTTAGAGATTCATTTCAATTATGTTTATTAAATCTTGATAAAGCATTAAAGAGATGTGAGGACACTAACCTTGTTTTGAATTGGGAGAAATGCCATGTTATGGTAGATGAGGTTATTGTCTTAGGCCGAAAAATTTCTTATGCAGGTATAGAGGTAGATATAGCAAAAATTGAAGCTATTAAAAAGCTACCCCCACCAACTTCAGTCAAAGGAGTTCAAGGTTTCTTAGTGCATGCCGAATTCTATTGTCAGTTTATAAAAGATTTCTTGCAAATTGCTAAGCCTTTAACTCAATTATTAATTCAGAATGTGCCTTTTTGTTTTGATGAATCTTATTTGATTGCTTTCAATAGGTTGAATAAGGCTTTAACTTCAACACCTATAATCTCTCCACCCGATTAGTCACTCCCTTTCGAATTGATGTGTGATGCTAGTGATGTTATAGTGGGGGCTGTTCTTGGACAAAAAAAAGATAACAAACACCATGTTATTTACTATGCTAGTCGAACCCTTTCAGATGCACAACTAAATTGTACAATTACTGAGAAAGAATTGTTTGCTATGGCCTTTGCAATTAAAAATTTTTTATTTTATGTCTTAGGATCGAAAATCATTGTTTACATTGATCATGCTGCATAAAATATTTTTTTGCCAAAAAAAGATGCTAAACCAAGACTTATGCATTAGATTTTATTGCTGTAGGAATTTGACCTCCAAATAAAAGATAAGAAAGGAAGTGAGAATGTGGTAGATGACCACTTGTCTCAATTGGAACAATATGACAAGTTACCACCCGATAAAAGAGAAATCAATTATCAATTCCCGAAAGAATTCCTCTTTGCTATTCAACATGTAAATCCTCTGTGGTACACAAACATTGCAAACTATCTAGCTTGTGAAGTGTTGCCATAAGAGCTTATGTATTCACAAAAGAAGAAATTTCTTTCAGAAGTGAAGCACTACTTGTGGGTGATCTAATTCTCTATAAAGTGTGTGTTGATGGTCTGATGAGGAGATGTGTGCCTAGTACATAAATAACTTCCATTCTAACACATTACCACAGCTCTCCATATGATGGCCATTTTGGAGCATCTAAAACAGTAGCAAGAGTGCTCAAAAGTGGACTCCATTGGCCTATGCTATTCTAAGATGCACGAGAATTTGTTCAAAGGTGTGAAAATTGCCAAAGAATAGGAAATATTACAAGATGTGATGTAATGCCAGTTATTAATATTCAAGAAGTAGAGCTATTTGATGTTTGGGGAGTGGATTTTATGGGACCCTTCCCCTTTTCCTATAGTAATCACTATATCCTTGTTGGGGTGGACTATGTTTTGAAATGGGTAGAAGCCATTGCAACACCAACCAATGACACTAGGGTAGTGGTAAAATTTCTAAAGAAAATCTTTATAAGGTTTGGTGTCCCTAGAGCATTGATCAACAATGGAGGTTCACACTTTTGTAAGAAACAACTAGAAATACTTTTGAAGAGATATAGAGTTCATCATTGAATCGTAACACCCTATCATCCTCAAACCAATGGACAAGCAGAGATTACTAATAGAGTTTTGAAATAAATCTTGGAGAAAATAATAGGAAGTTCGCAGAAAGATTGGTCAGCAAAACTTGATGATGCATTATGGGCTTACCGGATGACATTTAAAACACCAATAGGCATGTCTCCATATCAGTTAGTGTACGGAAAGGTCTGTCACCTTCCGATAGAACTCAAGCATAAAGCATATTGGGCAACTAAGGCCCTCAACTTTAATTTAAATGCAGCAGGAAAACAAAGATTACTGCAACTCCTTGAATTTGAAGAACTTTGAGATTTAGCATACAAAAATGCTAACTTATACAAGGAGCGCACCAAAAGGTGGCATGATAACAATATTTCTAAGAAGTCATTTCAAGAAGGGGATTTGGTGTTGCTATTCAATGTTGGACTCTGGTTATTTCTTGGCAAACTCAAGTCCAAATGGAGCATACCCTTCAAGGTTGCCAAAGTGTACCCTCATAGTATTGTAGAGTTGGAAAATACAACTGGAGAATATTTCAAGGTCAATGGTTAGAGGTGCAAGTTGTACTACCAAGGAATGGTGACCAAAGATAGGGATGCACTCCCTCTCCACCTCATAAATTGAAGACCCCTTTGAATAGTCAAGCTATAGACTATAAATTTAGCATGCTTATAGTTTGATTTTATTTTCAAACTATACTTTATTCAGTCTTGATTTTTATTTTCATTTAGTGTTTGAATTTATAATTTAATAAGTACTTTTTTATTATGTGTGTTTTTAAGCAAGTGTCTTAAAAGCTAATAAGAATTGTTTTTTGGCATTTTATTATGTGCAGAGCTCAAGTTACGATTGTTACAATCCCTATGATCACTCAATTAGATTTTCAGGTATTATCCCCAAGCGCGTTAAAGTCATGATCGCTAATCTGCAATCATTTTCAAGCTCAACCTTCTATTGCAATTATGTTTAATTTGCCATTGCTACTTATTGCAATACCTCATTTTCTGTCATAATTGCATGAAAAAAATGCTTGCTCATATCTTAACCCTTCTTAAGAGCCTCCTACGCGATAGCAAAAAAGGTCGCAATAAAAAATTTTTAACATCTAAACTCTTCTGTAGAGCCGCGATCATGAATTCTCACTAAATGAAGAGGCGACATTAACTCAACCACTTCCTATTTTCAAAAATCTTTCCTATTTTCTCTCTACTACCCATTTTTACTTCATCAACTACCGAAACCCTAGCTGATTAATCACATATTTCTCCACCACTCTCTCTTTTCACTCTTTCTTAAAATCATCATCTACTCCTCCTATCGCCATGCCTCCTTGTGTTAAGGTCACTCACCGTCATTTGTTCGGCAATGGTACGGAGCCGATAAGGGAAGATGATTAAACTGAGAAGTAGAACACTCCATCACCACCTCAGTTGCCACTTCAATACCCTTCTCTTCGTGTTGACTACTCCAGTTAGTATAATGCTCCATTTCCTATCTTTACATATGATGAAGGAAAGAGGTATGCTTCTCTTGCTTGGTGAAAGATTATTACATGCAAATATTTTGATACTTCATTGTTGCAACAATTAGGTCTTTGGGGTACATTAGAAACTCTTCGTAACAAATTAGGTTGGGAAAAATTTGTGACTTTGCACCATAACACTTATAAAGAATTAACAATTGATTTTTTCACTACCCTGCAACCTAAAGATTCGAGTAACTCTGCACTCACTTGTCATTTCTTTGGAAACCTATATGAGATAGATTATGAAATCATGTTTCAAGTTTTCAGGTTTCTAAAGGAAGGATTGAAAGTGGGGCACTTTAATCCTACTCAATTTTGGAGAATCCTTTCCGAATTAACCCATTATCAAAGAAGTGAGGCTTTTCCAAGTGGCACGATTAAAGATCATCATTACTTAGTCTTACATTATTTCATGAGTTCCACCATTTTTGGCAAAAATGAAACGAGCCAAGTTTCCAAGCAAGAGTTAATTCTCTTGTAGGGGTTGCACAATAAAACCCCTATCTCCACCACACATTTCATTTTTAATAATTATTGCATATGAGCACAAGTTCTAAAGTTAGAATTTCCATGGGCCATATAGTCACTGCACTTGCTTTGTATTTTCGCACTTTTGACCCTTCACACACACATGACTATGATTCAATCCAATTCAATTAACCATGATTTTCTTTCTTGTGCTGAGGTGATCACTAAGGATTTAGAGCTCCATCAACAATGAACGCGGACATGTTATAGGACAAGCCGATCCAAAGGGCCAACCGAAGAGTTCACCCCTATTTTAAAAGAGCTTGATGAAGATATCCAGAATGACCTAATGCAACAAGATGCCCCATAAGAAACCAATGATGAATGGAAGTAAAGAGTGATGGCCAAGTTAAATAAAATAGAGAAAAAGAAAACAAAGAGGTACAAAAAGATGAGAAAGGAAGTAAAATAAATTAAAGGCATGCTTCAGGAATTCATCCAAACAATCTTTGAACAAGCACCTTCACCTCCGGACTCTTCTCGTCAAAAGGAGTAAGATTCCTTTTCCCTAATTTTTATTTTTCTTTTTAGCTTTGTTTTTAGTTTTCTTTTTTATACGTTTCTTGTTTATATTTTTTGCTTATGAATTTTATGTTTTTTTTTTAGTTATGTTTGTACATAATAAATATATTATACTTATGCATATTAGGTACCCTACACACATTAAGGACAATATGTCATTCAAGTGTGGGGGGGCATTATTTTGCATTTTTATATTTTTAAAGTATAATATGTGTATATCTTTGGTATATCTTGCATTGCATTTGCATTTGTGTAAATTTGGACCAAATTTTTGAATTTTGATGTTAAGCACTTGACTTTTTTCATGATTATCTTTGTGATAAATTTTGTGTATGTTTATGATATTGTTGAGCATATGTATTAAATCTTCTTTTAATGGATAGTTTGAATTCTTTTAAATTTAGTTGATATTTTAAGTTGAGAATTTTTGAGTTTTTAATCAATTTAATGCATGTTGTTGCTCACTTGATCATGATGTTGAGTTGTTGTTTTGGGAAATAGTATTATTAACGAATTAAAATCCTCTCTAGGGTCATTTTAGTTGTATGCGATACTCTTTTCCATTTCCAAAAAGAAAAAGAATAAAATGTGCTAGGAACTCGACTTTCATCTACTCCAATGCTCTTGCAAAAGAGTATGAGTATTCAAAGAACCCTCTCGAGGTGTTCATGTTGAGTAGTTCGAGAAAGACGGGGAACTTCTAAGAGAGGGAAGAAAAAGCGCAAAATTGTTAAAAATAAAAAGGATAAAGTTTATTTTTGCATGCCAAATTAGAAATTACCTTAGATTGGACTCTTTTTCATTCATTTGTACTCCTCTTAAGACTTCGATTCATATTTGTGTGATTGTGAGGAGATAACATATTTTTCACTTGGTAATTATACTTCTTGACTCGATTTGTTAACTTTGTTTTTGAGATTTGTAAACTAGATATTAAAAGAAGATTGTGATGTGTGCTTGATGAAATTTGAGATATAAACTTTGTTCATTGCATTGATAATGTGTGTTTTTTAGTTTACTTGAGGACAAGTAAAGATTCAAGTGTGTGGGTATTTGTTGGTGTCAATTTACATATAGAATTAGGACTTAATATTGCATTCATTCAAACATTTTAATTAGCATTTAGTATAGTAAAGCATATAGAATTAGACACTTTTAAGTTTTGTTTGATTTTTATATGGAAAAGGAGTTAAGGAGGTGAATTAGTAAAGATGAAAAGCACAAGAAAAGGAAGAAACAGAGCAGCAGCAGAGCAATCTTTCTATCGCGATCGTGGGAATGCTAAGATTACAAACCTAAAGTGATATCGAGCCTTTTACGATCACGTATGGATGTGTGATCGCGGATTCCTATAGCCAAAGCTTATGTTGCGAGCACAGAGTATGCACGATCACGACCCTTTCAGGAGAGGCCCTTCTATCGAGAGCGTGACTTATGCCCGATCGTGAGTAGCACATTTCCAACACAGAACATGCTGAGGTGTACTTTTTCTAGAAAAAAAAAATCTAAGAGAGGAGAAAGGACAAGTTCTATAAGAGGCTAAAAAGGATAAAAGGCATGAATTGCTTGGGGATTACACATTCTACACACTCTCTCACTCACAATAAGACTCAACAATACAAGCAAGGAGAAGAAGAGGAGAAAGAGGAGAAAAAGAAGCCAAAGAAGGAGACCCATTGAAGACCCAAGCTTCTTGATAACCATTTCTCACACCCTTTCTATTCTTAATCTCTTATTTTGTATTTGAATATTTGAATGATGAATTATATAGCCATGTTTGGCTAAGTTCTTGAATGTTGTTGGGATTTTGAGACCCATTTGATTTAATGTCAATTTGATAGTTATTTCTTCCCTTAAATGCATATTGTGTTTGTTGTTCTTATTGAATGTTATATTTTAGCTAGGTATAACTCTAGTTTAAATATATGCAATGAGAGTTGGTAGATCTAATAGACCCATAAACACATGTTAGATTGATTAAATGTCTTGAGAAAGCTTAATCCTATCTAATTCTCTAATGGGTTTTGCCAAATGCCTTGCATGCTTGATGTTGGTTTATATTCATAGTGATACTAAGAACTAATCTATGTTTATGAATCTCAATTGATTAATGTTGTTTGAGTTGAATAGCTACTTAAGAAAGAGTACTCAATGATTGTTGAAAAATGTAAGATATGCATTGAGAAGTTGATATATTCTATCAAATTAACTTAATGAAAATGTGGTGCTTAATCTCCCAACAACATGTCCTTCCCATTGATTTATTTCCTTTATTAATTTGATTAGTAATTGCTTGATTTATATTCCTTTGTTTATTTGTTATTTAGTTGTTTATTTGTTTTATTCAAATCACAATTGCAAGCTCTAAACAATTGTGATTAAGACTAATAGGTGCTTAATATCAATCCTCGAGGGAATGACACTTTACTCTCACTTTATCACTTGTAGACCCGTGCACTTGTGGTCATCAACACCCCATATAACTGCTTTTATACGTAAAATGTCAATAACCAGACCCTTGACCGAGTATGCTCTAATATCACTTGTCGAGTTTGAGTGTATAAAATAATAAAATAGCAAGTGAAAAATGAGACAACAAAATAGTGAACAATAACTATTTTTCACTAAAAATAAATTTACTATTACAACACAAATAACTCGAATACATACACTAACCAAACACTCAAACTCACTTTTCACTCTACACTCTTTTTCTATAACCTCTCACACTAGTACCACACAACTCACACAACACAATTTATTTGCTCTTGCTAGTTGCTCTCACATGATTTTCACTAAAAAAATAAAAAATTTCTCATTGCTATGCACATCTCTATTTATAGTGCAAAGAGCTTTGTTCAAATTCATTGCATCCATACAAATTGGCAAATTTATTTTGATATTTGTAAAGCAAGTTGCTTTGAAAGTTGGCAACCTTCTTCTTAGACAACTTGTCTACGCTATGCAAATCTTTGCAAGCTGTCAAAAAATCTTTTAAAGATTTAGTGAAATCTTTTAGAAGATTTAGTAAGTTTAGATAATTGATTTGTAAACAAAAAAATATTAAGGCTTTATATTAGTAATGACTTTAACACTCTCCCTCATTATTAATATATTTAATTTTTGTGTTTTTTAACAAATTTATGATAAAAATTTAAAAATTTTACAAATTTATGGTGCATTTCAAAAAAAAATTCATTTTACGGTGAAATAAAAAAAAATTACCAATTTGTAATGATTTTTACTGATGTGGCATATAAGTTAAAATCAAAAGTCTAACTTGCATGCCACCAGCAAAAATCATCACAAATTAATAATTATTTTTAATTTATTATTAAATGAAATTTTTTTTTTAAAATGCACCATAAATTGATTAAATTTTTAAATTTTTACTATAAATTGATAAAAAAAACCCTTAATCTTCTTCGTTAAAGTTATGACGAGTTATTTTTGAATTCTTTTAATTTTTCACTATTAAAATTAGTGATGATATTTAACAATTTCTCATCAGAAAATCACAGTTCATCCATTGATGAATAATTGTAATTTAGTGAGCATAATGATCGATTAATAAGTACCCAAGTACCCATCGGT
>CATIWM010080231.1:0-17396 GCA_949671775.1 Mallotus repandus
TAATGAGGTCTTGAGGATGTGCCTTTTTGAATTGCCAATCCTTTGGAAGATTATCCTTTAATATAGGTTAAGGCATTTCCTCATCTTCTTCTTTTATAGGATCCTCAAGTTCCAAAGATTTGCTGGTATGTTCATCTTGAGCATTTGTATCCACAAGTTCACCTACATCATCATCAACACTACAAAAATCCTTTCTAGGATCACATAAGTTGGATTCATCAAATACTACATGCATGGACTCTTATACTACAAGAGTTCTTTTATTGAAAATTCTATATGCTTTGTTAGAGGTAGAATAGCCTAGGAAAATTCCTTTATCGGCTTTAGAGTCAAATTTCCCAAGATTATCTTTGGTATTTAATATAAAGCACTTACATCTGAATACTCTTAGATATGAGATTTTGGATTTTCTATTATTCTAAAACTCATAAGAAGTTTTATTTAAAATTGGTCTTTTAAAAACTCTATTTGAAATATAACAAGATGTGTTAACGGCTTCTGCCCAAAAGTATAATGGTAAGTTATACTCATGAAGCATTGTTCTAGCTATTTCCATTAAAGTTCGATTTTTCCTTTCAACTACCCCATTTTGTTGAGTTTTAGGAGAAGAAAATGTACGTGAAATACCATTTTCATTACCAAAGATTTTGAAAAATTCATTTTCAAATTCGATTTCATGATCACTTCTAATTGGAGAAATTCAAAAACCTTTTTCTTTTTGAATTCTTTTTGCAAAATTTTCAAAAGTTTTAAAAGCATCATTCTTATGAGCAAGAAAACACACCCAAGTAAATTTAGAGTAGTCATAAACCAATACATATTCATAGTGCATTCCACCGAGACTAGCAACTCTAGTTGGACCAAACAAATCCATATGTATAAGTTCAAGTGGTCTAGAAGTTGACACAACATTTTTTAGCTTAAATGAGGCCTTGAATTGTTTTCCCTTTTGACAAGCATCACAAGGTTTATCTTTAGTGAATTCAAATTTCGGTGAACCAATCACAAGTTCATGTTTACAAAGATCATTTAATAGCTCAAAATTTGAATATCTTAACCTTCTATGTCATGTCCATGTGTCATGGGAAATAGACATCAAGCATTTAATATTTTGTTATCAATTTTATTCAAATCTATAACATATATATAATCTACTCTTTCTCCACTAAAAATTACTTTGTCTTCATCAAGACTACTAACAAAGTAATTTTTAGGATAGAAAGTGACTTTATTTCCCATATCACATAATTGACTTATACTAAGCAAATTGTGTTTAAGACCATCAACAAACAATACATGATGTATAGATAAGGATTGAGTAACGTCCCTAAATCTAAACTACATTTGATTTTAATTTTAAGTTAGCTAAATCTACATATTTTATTTACAAGTAAAATGGAACTAAATGTAGGCCTACATTTTGATGATTATTGAGCCTAAATCTATTTATTTTAATTCTAAAAGTGGGCCTAAGTCTATTAAATTTTAAAAGAAAAAGAAATTAATTAGTGGGCTTAATTCTAATTAATTTTAATTAAATGAAATGATCCTAAGCCTATAAATTATGAAGATGGCTTTATTAATGGGCTGAGCTAGGTCCAAGTTAATTTTAATTAACTAAAAATGGGCCTAAAATCTAAATTAACCTAAATGGGCCTAAATTGTTTTAAATTAAATCTAAAACTAATTTTAAAGTCTATTAATTAAGTGACTTAAAACTTAACGCGGGCTTGGGGCCCAAAACAAATAAAAATAACAAACAAGCCCAAAATAATAAAAATAACAAATCGAAAACAAACATTCTGTGATATTCCTAACTCTAATGTTAATTACATACAACCTAAATTAATCTGAAGCAACCATTGATTTTGATTAAAATTTACCAAATAAACCTAATTTACTAATTAATTTTAAAGTGCAAGAAAAATAAAGAATTCACTATATTCCCACTAATGGGGCTATTACAATCCCTACGTACAATAATAGTTATGTGCCCAAAAATCGAAAATAAATACACAATGTAAATACCACTAAAACGCAGAAAATAAAAATAAACCTAAAACTATACAATTTTGACATGGATTAATCCATGGCATTCCATGGACTTTCACAGATTGAATCCATTCAATCCTACCTCCATGGTATAGAATGTTTCCACCACCATAATCAAAGAAACAAAACAAAAAAAAAAAACAAAAACTGATTATAATAAACATAAAAAAATAAATAATAAAAAATCAAATGAAAATAAATAAAGTAAAATGAAAGGATGAAACGCAGAGATGCAATATTGATTAGCTCCTCAGAGATTTTGTTTGATTCACCGTTTGAATAGATCTGCAGTATTGATCTTCTCAATTCCAGGCTTTGATTGCTTTTCCCAAAAGAAAAAGCTTAAATCTCGAAGAGAAAAGAAAGGTTTTTTATTTCTTTTTGTTTTTCCAGAAAAAAAGCCTTACGGAAAAATTTTCTTTAGAAAAGAAAACCTCTGCTCTTTTTTCCGTCACTTTCCCCCATTTTTTTCCTCTACCTAACTAGCTTTTTATTAGATCCCCTCTCTAACAACGTGATTTAGTAAAACTAAATAACAAAACTCCCTTTGTGATTGATAATCACGGGATAAATAATAAATAAATAAATAAATTTATCTAAAAAAAAAGATAATTTAAATCATTATCTCACTTTAATTTAAATTTTCAACCAATCAAATTTAAGAAAAATAAATAAAAATTACAAAAAATTGAATTTTTACACGTTGGAATAGTACAATTCCGACCAGAATTGTGGATTGCCGATTGGCAATCTAAAATTTTGATCATTCTTTCAATTTTTTTTAAACATTTAATTATAAAAAGACCCCTGAAGAAAAAGAGACTTTTCAATTTAGTCTATAAAAAATGCAATCAAGCCTTGAGATCTGAAATTCAAATACTAGAGACCTATTTGCAATCATCGAAGTCCTCTCTTGCATCCATACTCTAGTCATCCCGAAATTGGGTGCTTACAACCCCATCCATGATTTGGAAATGGCAGCTATAGTGTTTGCATTGAAGATTTGGAGGCATTATTTGTATGGTGTAACTTGTGAAGTATACACTGACCACAAGAGCTTAAAGTACATTTTTCAGCAAAGAGACTTAAATTTAAGGCAGAGAAGATGGATGGAACTTTTAAAGGATTATGATTGCTCTATTCTTTACCATCCGAGTAAAGCTAATGTGGTAGCTAACGCATAGAGTAGAAAGTCAGCAGGTAGCCTTGCTCATATCAACACAGAAAGGAGGCCAATTATTAAAGAGTTGCATGAACTGATTGATCAAGTATTACAATGGAAGGTAACCAAGAAATATCTTTTAGCTCAATTCAGAGTACGATCAGTGTACTTGGATAGACTTAAAGCAGCTCAGAGAAGAGATCCACAGTTGCAAAAGATAATGTCTGAAGTGCAACAAGATTAATCTAAAGATTTTGTTATTGATAGTGAGGGCATTTTAAGTTTAGGCACGAGGTCGTGTCTACCAGATGTAAATGACCTGAGAAAGGAGATCATGGAAGAAACTCATTTTTCTACTTATAGTGTTCACCCAGGTTCTACCAAGATGTATCATAATTTGAAAGATACATATTGGTGGAATGGAATGAAGAGAGATATTGTGGAATTTGTATCCAAATGTCTCACTAGTCAACAAGTGAAATTAGAACATCAGAGGCCCTCAAGATTATTGCAACAGCTGCCCATTCCAGAGTGGAAATGGGATATGATTGCTATGGATTTTGTAACTGGATTACCTCGTACAACTGGAGGCTATAATGCCATATGGATGATAATGGACAGGTTGACCAAGATAGCTCACTTTTTGCCAATCAATAAGATATACTCTACTGACAGATTAGCAAGTTATACATTAACTAAATTATTTGCCTCCATAGGGTACCAAAAAGTATAGTGTCTGACAGAGGAGCCACTTTTACTTTAGTCTTTTGGTAAGAATTACATAAGGCTTTGGGTACAACACTGGATTTCAACACAACTTTTCATCCTCAAACTAATGGTCAGTCAGAAAGGACCATTCAAATATTAAAGGATATGCTATGGATGTGCATGATGGATTTTGGTGGCCAATGAGGTTTGCACTTACCATTGATTGAATTTGCATATAACAACAGTTATCATGCAAGTATTGAAATGGCTCCATATGAAGCACTATATGGTAGGAAGTGTAGATCTCCTTTGTGTTGGGAAGTTAGCAAGAGACAATTAATAGGCTCAGAATTGGTGCAAGTGACTTCAGAGAAGATTTTTATCATCCAACAAAGGTTAAAGACAGCTTTCAATAGACAAAAAAGCTATGAGGACCCTAAGAGAAAGGATATGTCATTCTCTACTGGAGACTAGATGTTTCTTAAGGTGTCTCTAATGAAGGGAGTAATAAGGTTTAATAAGAAAGGTAAGTTAGCTTCAAGATATATCGGACCCTTTGAGATTGGATCAAGAGTTAGTGATTTGGCTTATAGACTGGTTTTACCACCTAAATTATCGTAAATCCACACAGTGTTCCATGTGTTGATGTTGAGGAAGTACAACTCTGATCCTTCACATGTTCTTCAACCTTAGACAGTGGAGCTTAATGAAGATTTGACTTATGAAGAGTATCCAGTGGCGATAGTGGATCGACAAGTTCATCAACTCCGTACCAAAGAAATTCTTATGGTGAAAGTGTTGTAGAGCAGCCATGCGGTAGAAGATTACACTTAGGAGACTGAGGCAGAGATACGGGTGGCATATCCTTATCTTTTTCATCAGTGAAAATTTGTACTTCCCTTTATTTGTTAAAAAATTCGAGAACGAATTTTTATAAGGAGAGAATATTGTAATAACCCGTATTTTTTTTAAATTAAATTATGGAGTTTTTAAAGTGCTAATTAATTATTATTTGGTGAAATTATGGTTAAATAAGTATTTTGACAAATTTTAATAATTATTAAGAGAAGTATTTATTAACATTATGTGTATATAATTAGTGATTAAAAAAATTTGAAGTATAGTATAGTTGTATGTGTGTGTGTATATATATATATAGAGAGAGAGAGAGAGAGAAGGTTTTGGTGGGGAGAAATAGTTATTTTAATATTATATGTATAAAAAATAATAACAATAATAATAAAATATATACATAAAACTCATTTTTTTTCTTTTTCTCTCCCCTCCCTTTTCTTTTCCTTTTCTTTTCTTCTTCTTCTTCTTCTTCTTCTTCTTCTTCTTCTTCTTCTTTTCTCTCCCACCAGCTGCTGCCACCGTCACTACCAGTACCACCCAACCATCACCAGATATCACCGGTCAATTTCAAACAACGTCGCTAGCTCCTCCTCCCTTCGGCAGTCCATTCCTTTCTCTTCCTCTTCATTTTCTCTTCCGCCACCATGAAGAAGTAGAGCCACCATCGTCGACTCCAGCGATATCTGACCTTTTCATCAGTCTCATTGGACTCCTCTCCCTCCGAGCAATGTTTTCCCTCAACCAATTTGCCCGATCTAGGCCAGCAACCACTTCGATTTTAAGTAAATTGATTTTAGGGTTTTTGGTTAATTTATTTTAATTGAGTTTAAATTAGGCTTGGTGGTAGTTATACAAATTGAAATTGGAGTTGAGATCTTTCTATTGGTTTATTGTTCATAATTTTCTGAGAATGTTAGATTTCGGGCTACTATTCCGAAATCGGTTACTGGTCCGGGTTCCTGTTCTGACCCAGGAGATTTTATATTTTATTAAATACTGTAAAATGTGTCGATTAAACTTTGTGAAAAGAGTTTTATGAAATTATTTTTAGAATTCAAGATATGAATTTTTGAAAGAAATTATGTAAAATGTATTTTTAGAAGAAAATATATATTTTATTGTTTATTTAATTTTAATTAAATTTAGAGTTATTTAACATGTTTAATATTGATTTCAAATAATAAAGTATGAAAATAATTTTTATTAAGTAAAGTGTATTTTTAATTAATTGAAAGTAATTTTGGAAAAAAATATATATATGATGAATTTTTATTATTTAAAAGCTTAAGTAAACTCTTTAAGATTTTATTATCTATTTGAATTGTTTAAATAGTTTATTTATATTTAACCATAATTATAATAGTTTTAAATCTATTGATTTTGGTTATGTTGAATAAGAATTTTATTTAAATGATTTAAATAGAAATAGATTAATTAAATTTTATGATATGTTATGAGATTTGATAAAATTATATTGTTTTATGTATGTTGTATTGGTTCTCGGTTGGGTATAAAGTGTAGTTTAGGAGCCAAACTCGAGTTGTTGAGTTGTGAGATTGTTACAGTGTTGTTTTATGTAGGAATGGCTCTACTTTTAGTAGAGAAATGTCCGTTTTACTAAGGAGACTCTCCCAAATTTTCAGTAGATTTCTTGTAAAACGTGACATCAAAATGTGTTAATTATAGAGTTTAGTTAGAATTGTGTCTTAGATTGACTCTCTTCCTTAGAAATCTAGAATTTCTAAGGTTAGCATTTTAATCTCATTTATTCTTTTATATTTTTCCATAGCTACACCAAGACTGAGGCTTTCAAGACAGTGCTAGTCGAGTCAACACCGAGGAGCGCATTACACCTGTGAGTTAATTTTATAAAATGTCTATTGAGATAGATTAATAAATTAGAGTTTTATGCAATAAAAGTAATATTAAAGTTGAATATATATATTTATTGAATTAAGCTCATGAATATTACCGGCAAACACATTTATTTATTTATTCATTTATTTTTAAGAATTTTGAAAAATTTGGCATGAATATTACTATAGATTTTATTGGTTTATATTATTTTATAAACCACATGAGATCATCATTTTATGATTATTGGAAATTATGTTTTAGCCATGTGGTATTTTATATTATGAGATAAAAATATTTTTGGAAGATTTGGTAGAACGTGCTACCTAGTGGATGTCACTAGGACCACTTGTGCACTGATTAAGATCTTGAATTTGAGTAATATGTGAAATTGGCTCGATAGAGCTTGTACTCTCAGGCAGCGGTTAGCTCATTAGAGCTTGTTCTCTCAGGCTAGAGTTGAGATGTAACTCGGTTGAGCTTGTTCTCTTGGGACATCGGTAATGGATTAAGAGATTGACTGCGACTGTAACTCAGTTGAGCTTGATCTCTCGAAACGGCAGTCATTTGGAATTAAGAGAGCTGGCAGGCTAGTAAAAACTAAGGTTTAGGGTTCTACCAAGTTTTCCCATCAAAGATTTTAATTCGTATAATTTTAGTATAAGTGATATTGTATCAAAGATATTTATGATTTTGGAAATGTATATTTTATAAAGGTGTTTTCATAAAAACAGAAAGGTATTTGAATATTTATTTACTTAATGGATTTATTGGTTTTCAAATAAGAGTTTTAAAACCAACATACATTTTATATTATTAATTCACTCCGTGAGGTCTAACTCCCCTCAAATATTTTTTTAGGATCTTGGGAGTCATCTGTTAGTTCTCCTCACCGGCTGCTTTATGTAAGTCTATTTGATTAAAATATTATGTATTTAAACTCTAGATACCGCAGTAGTTAATTAAAGTACTTGTATAACTTGTATTGTGAATTTGTTTTGTGATGGAGATATATGTATCTTTATATTGGAGTATTTGTGGTTGAGGAATGTCATTGGAAGTGTGATTTGCATTTTTGCAGGTTTGGGTTTGTTCCCAGTGCAGAGGAAACTCTGCCAGATTTTTGTTTTTATTTAAAACTGTTAAGTTGGGAATTGTTTTTATGCAAATAAAAATTATAATTCTCACTACAGGTTTTGGAAGCTTCACGCTTTTTCATTTTTTAGCGTCGGTCACGTGCGTATGGGTTCGGGTCGTGACAAAGTTTATCATTAAATTCTTATTAAAATATATTTATAATTTATAATTATGTAAGTTGTACTTCAAAAATATTAATTTAATACTTGTTTGATAATGGTTTTTTTACGATTTCAAGTACCATATCTTGGAGTAATTGTATGAATCATACTTGGAGTTATCAACAAGAAGAGGCCAAGAGAGTTAAAGAACAATTATTAGTGATCAAGATGGAGCAAATCATGTCTGAAATGGATGCACAAACAAAAGCTTTGGTTGCACTAATAGAAGATCTAAGGAATAATCGATCGCTGATAGATCTAATTTCAGAAATTCAAAATTGCAAGCTTCCAAAAACTTTAAATGTGTGCACCCATGAATTGTTCAACGGAGCAAAAACAAGGAGAAAGTGTGGGATGATGAGAATACTTTGAGTCAAGATGATGAAATCACATTTGAGTTGTGCCACGACGAGCAAGAAGATTTGATCACTGAAGAAATTGAAGAATTTTCCAAGTGTAAGAATGAGTTTGTAGACATCAAGGATGATGAGGTACAAAGTCACTCAACTCAATTTCAAGATGAGTTGGATGAGAAAATCATAACAATTCTTGAACCTACATGGGATAAAGATGAAGATGAGCCATCTACAAATACCAACGCATATGTTCCACGACCTATTATGGTGATATATGAGGAATCCATGAAAGGTGTTAAACTGTTTAAGAACCCACATGAGAAGCCTTACATTCTTCATGTAATTCTAGAACCAAAGATTTGGCATGTGGAGTCCGCACTTTATTACCTAGGCATAAGGGAGCCTAGCAAAAGAAAGTAAAGGAAGATGTTTTCAAGAACACTTCCTTATGTTTGGTTGCATCCTTGATACTACATATTCAAAGGGTCAAGCTAATAACCTAAAAGTAGCACTTGTTGGGAGCTGACCCAATGTGTTTTGATTTATTTCTTTTGTTTAAGTTTATTTTTAGTTTGTTTTTCTCTTTTTATTTTTCTTAGTTTTTGTTATTTTATTTTATAGGTCGTTCAAGCATTTGGAGCAAGCATAAAAGGAAGAAATCACTTACTAGGGAAGTCCTCGTTTTATTTTTCTAATTCTAATATTTTTGTCATTGAGGAAAATATCGTAGATAACTGTGGGGGAGGATGCCAAATGTGAGGATAATGTTTTTATGTTTTATGTCTATGTTTTTTATGTTTATGTGTTTTATTTTATTTTTTTTACATGCGTATCAATTAAATTAAAAAAAATAATAAATACTGAGATTCATTAATTTTCAACTCAATTTTGCCACATTTTATAATGCTTTTCCTTAAAACTTTTTTTTTGGTTTTATGCAAAATTGATGCTCAATTGCAATTAGAGGGTGATACTGGATAAGAGTGCATTTTTTATTCAATTATCGAAATATTGAATGGTTTATTAATTAAGATGGTTGTACATAATCATTATGTACGAAAAAATTAGTTTTTATAAGCTAAGCATCAACTTGGAGATTGAATTTGAGCATAATTTTGGAAGAAAATGCATTTTGGTTTGTAATTCTAAAAAAAAACTCTTTTCTTAAGTAAGAGTAGTGCTTAAGTTTGAATTCTTAGATGCTCTGAATCTACTCCAATGCTCTAATTAGATTATGAGTATCCAAATGACCCACTTGGCGGTATCCACACTTAGTAATATAGGAATGGCGGGGGATAACTAAAAGTGGGAATAATTGAATTGAGAGAATATAAAAATAGTGAGATAGAGCATAAAACGCACTCACCAAAGCCAAAGGCGAAGAAAAGAAAAGATGTTGTGAAATGGAGCGTAAAATGCATTCACAACCAAAGTTTTGTGAAAAAAGAGTTATAGACCTTAATGTTTCTCTTTTAGAGTTATATTCATTGGATTTTAAAGAGTTATGTGCTTGGATTATAATTATTAAATTGTTCATATATGATGAATTTTTGTCTGATTATCTTCTTTAGTAAATAAGTTTCAATCTTGGTGTTATTAGTTTGCATGTCTTTGAAGCTATAAGTCTTTGGTTGTGGTTGAGCTTGTTCTTAAAATTTTAAATTTGATTTTTGCTTGAGGACGAGCAAAGTTTTAGTGTGGGGGAATTTGATGTGTGTAATATTTACATATGTTTAGAGTTGAATATTAATGGATTTTAGATAAGTATTTAATTTAAGGGATAAAGACAAATTTTGGTGTCTATACTTTTTAAAATTTTACAATCAAGTGTCTAAACTTTTAAAACTTACAATTTAGTGTTCCAACTTGCTAAAATAACACATATTAGTGGAATCAGCAGGTAAATGTTGAGTTGGAATGAAACTGGTCCACTAATAGGAATGAGTTGGCATTAGGAAGAGGTGTAAATGAATCTCACGTGAATAGCATGTGCATAAAGGCCAAAAGAAAAAAAATGAAGTAGTGGCGGCACCGATGCCTTTTAGACTGGTGAGTAAAACAATAGTGGCGGCACCATTTTCTACTCAGAGAGTCAGACTGTTTTAATTCGATTGTGCAAGAGGAAAATAGATGAATTGATTGTTGAAATTGGGAAAGTATTCCACTTGAGTCGGTCGCCTCCATGTTGTTTTAACTCGATCTAGTAGTTTTAATATTGCTACTGCTGAGAATCTTGTGATATATAGAAGCTTAGCTTCTGCTTTGGAACTATTGGTTACTTCTCATTATAGTCTTTCTATTGAGCGAGTCTTTATTATAGGCAGTGGCCAGATTTTAAGGTGTGTTTTGCTTTATTACCTTTTGGATGAATTGTTCTTTCATTTTGTACATCAATTTAATTATTTTCAATTCAGGGAAGCTCTCAATGCACCTGGATGTGATGCTATTCACATTACAGAAACTGGGATAAGCTTTGACTGCAATACTTACATTCTAGTAATTGATTCCTCTATATTTCAACCTTGGTATTCATCTTTTCTTGTTGTGGAAATTAACATAAGATATTGCTTTACAACTTTTGTTCGAGTAAGGAGTTCTACAATTGAATCTAATGGTGAAAATAATGATTTGAGCTCTGAGAACAGTTCAAAGAATAGTAAGTTTGAGGTTAAGAAGTTTTCATTCCTTCCTAAAATGGTTTTTCATAAAAACGAACAGTTCTTGTACCTGAGACTTATTGAAGACATCATATCTGATGGCATCATGAAGGATGATATTATTGGAACTGGTACTCTATCAAAATTTAGTTCTCAGGTAATGTGAATCCTTAATGATTATAGTTTCTTATACTTTTTTTTTTGGAACAATTTAATCTACAGATGCAATTCAACTTGCACAAAATCGTTACACTTCTAACAATAAAGGCATGTTCCTAGAGGAATTTTTTTTCTTGCATTCTTTTCTTATGCATTATTATATAGTTTGCTGCCTTTTCTACAATGAAATTAGTTGTGTAAATTTCCTTTCTTCTTAGATTATACATTGGCTCATGATCCATTTTGGGTCAATTTGTTAAGAAAATCAAATCCTGTACAATGTTTTGTTCTTATTATTGGCTCACATAAAGTATTTTGGCTAGGGGTTGTCGAAGAACTTATGTGGTTCATTAATGGTTTAAAGATGACTAAGGGTAAGGGAGGTGAGCTCTAGATTCATGTCTCCATTGCCACCTTCTTTTACCACCTCCTCCCCCTATCCCTAACAACAAGCCACATTCGAGCTCTGTACATAAGCAACGGTAAATTGACTTTAATGTTTATAGGGGAATTGATAGTTTGCAGTAAGCTGTAATGGGTCTAACTTGACTCTATACTATGGAGAAGAAGAACGAGCAAAGAAGAAGAAGAAATAGCAGAAAAAATGAAGGTTTTTTTTTCTTGAATTGAAAAAAAATGATAAATTAACTTGTACAAAGATGCTCATTAATTACCTCTTTTAATCACTTAAGGGGCAGGGCTAATATTGTCAATTCAGTGTTGATTATCATGTGCAATTCTATGTCACCAGCTCTCTTTGTCCAATCAGCAGAAAGTTATGGGCAACTTGTTAATTACCTGTAAAACACACTATTTTATAATGATAAAAAAGTTACAACACTCAATTGTAACTTTTAAAACTTCAAACACTCAATTGTTAAAATTAAAAAAGTACAGACACTAAATTTGTCTTTATCCTTTAATTTAATTTGGGTAGGAATTAGGTCTAACCAAGAATTATTTTTGTTTAAAGTTTTATTTAGATTTTATTTATTTATGGCTTTAATTTGTTTCTATTAGGAATTTTATTCAAGTGGTAACAAATATTCTTTTTTTCCTTTTAGGAACCTAACTAAGGATTCTAAGGTAATCAAGGATTTGCTTAAAGAGATTGTGTTAAGGGCGACACGGTTTAATGCACATCCCTATCATTGTCCGTGCAGTCTACTGGAATGCAAGCTTTATATCGCACGGGTGCAACGCGATGTGCTACAGGTGGTGCATCTTTCTATTCGAATTGAAGAAGTTTTGAAAGTGCGACACGGTTTTAGGTACAATTGTGTTATAAGTTGTGCAACCTTTTGGAATCTGAACCCAAACTCAAGCATGGTTGTGCTAAAATCTATGCCAGAAAGAAAAAGACATGACACGGCCATGTCAAGGCCATGCTAAAGCCATGTCGAACAAAAAGATAATTTTCCTACTAAAAAAGGAAAAGGAATTCAAGGGCGTTTAGGGTTCTATCAAGTTTTCCTACATAAAGGGGCATTAAGAAGGTTTATAGGGGGGTTGATTCTACATTCTAAAAGCCACAAACAAGACCTTGAGAAGGCGAACAAGGGTTTGAAGATTGAAGCGGCACTTAAATGAGTTATATCTATTCTTCTTCTTCGCTCTCTTGTTATTGATTTTATTGTTTGTAGAATTATGTGTGGCTAAACTCTTTTTAGGGTTTAGGCTAGGAGTAGCTATTCTATGATGTGATTGAACATAAGTCTTTTATTAATTTGATTTTCAGTTAATTCTATGCGTTGAGCTTAATATCTTATTATCATTCCGGACCTGTTTGATTGCATGTTTATGGGTAAATTTACCAATGAGAGTTAGGAAAATTTATTAGCTTAAAACTCATAGGATTATTAGCTTAAAACTTATAGGACTTAGACCACTCGACCATGAGAGTAGGTGAGCTCTTTGGGGAACCATGATGGTAGGCAGGGGTCTACGGTGGTAAATTAATTGTTAGGAAACTTAAAGAGTTTAGATTAACTTCTTAACCATGAGAGTAGCTTAAACTTTAATCTTTACATGCTTAATTGAACTCGAGAGAGTCTTTAAGTAGTTTAGAATAATTACCCTTAACTGTTATCAAGGTGTTTAATAATTATGTGTTCATGATTTGATTGGAATAATGAAACTTAACCTAAGCTCTATGTTTTAACTATTTGACTTTCTCTTAGTTTAATTTGTTTAGATTTGTATTATTTGCTAAATTACTTTGTTTGATTTGCTAGCTAAGAACATAGGTAGAAATATTAGTATTCAATATTAAATCCTTGTAGGAACGATATCTTTTGTACTACAATTCACGATCCGTTTATGGGTTTTGAACGCAACACAATCTTAATTGTTCACCACTAACCACCTCCCCTTCAAATAGATCAGTTTCTAGATTTACAATATGTAAAGTTATATGTGCAACAAATAAGTTATTCTCACATGGAAGAACTTCATATATAGGTTTACACAATAATAACTCATCTAACATAAACTCCAAAAGCCCTTGTAAATCAAGTCGAAGAACTGACATCTACAATGGATATATAATTTTTGTAACTATAAAAAATTAATGCGTCTATTTTTTAAAAAATCATTTAATATATTCACAAATAATTTTAAATAATACATTCTTAACATGTAAATTTCAATATTAATATATACATACCTTTATAACAGGATCCACTCAAAACTCAGAATTTTTTCATGCACCTGTTGACAATATATTCATTGACTTATTAATAAAATTAACTAGCAATTTAATTATAAAACAACATGCAAAATAACTGAATTTTCATGACTAAAATATACTTTGTTTACAATAATTACACTATCTCATTTTATTTGTTAACTTATTTACATAGTAACATAAACATGCTTAATACCTATACATACTAATTTACATACACATGTTTATAAACAACTAACTTTTATTTTAAATATTCCATCTACTTTTATATAATATTTCACAAAGGTACTGCAACATTTTTCCGTACACATCATATAACATTTCTGTATACTTTTTCGAATTTTCATATTTCAAATAAGTTTCATATGAATCATATTCTAACTTCTTAGCCTTTTCAACTAATTCAGTATAAAGAACTTGATTCTGAATTAAATCATAATAATTAATATCTATAATCTCAATGTTTAACATATATTGTAGCATCCAGATAGTCCGTCATGCTAACGGTTCATCCGATTCTACTATACCATTTATAACTGAAGATACCATATATGTAATATGATTTAAATCTGGTATATTGTTCAAATCTAATTTAATCCATGGAACAATATATTGACCATTTGTTTCGTTATCATACACATGTGCTGGTAGTCCCAAATTCTAAACTATATCCGATAATATTGATTTGTAAGACAACGTTATGGACGTTATATCTGTACAATTTACAAAAATATTTTTAATTATGCAATATTATAATATCATAAATATCACAAAAATTTAATGAATTCTTTCACTTATTATCATTAAAATTTTATATAATAACAATATTAAAAGAAAATAAAAACTTAAATAAATAAAACCATATACCTTAAATCTTCTCCGAAAACTTGAAACGTAACTATTGAATATATCATTACTTTCACCTATTACAAAATAAGATATCATTAAATTTTTATATAATAATAATGTTAAAGAAAATAAAAATTTAACTAAACAAGACCGCGTACCTTAAAATCTTCTTCAAAAACTTTAAATATAAACACTGTATATATCGTTAAAAATTTTAAATTAAAAGGAGTAAAAGAAACATAAAAACAACACAACATTTTTTTTTATCTCAAATATACTTTCTACTCTAACTGGTAATGCCTTTTTATAGTATTTGAAGTCTGATACATATCAATCATCGTATGTAAGCAAATGTTTATTTTCTTCTAAACAAATCCACAGACACCCAAAAACTCAAAGTGTTTCTTTCTTGTTAACATCAAAATGGAATGACATCTAATAAATTTGTTCAGCAAAGAATGACACCTCATGTTTTTTCAATTATCAAGGTACAGATAAAATGGCAGGCGTACTTCATGTGTCTGATAAAATAATGAGCAAAAAATAGCTCATGCTTCTACTTTTTTTTATGACTATGGAACTTGAATGACACTCAGTAAATATATCCAACAATGAATGACACTTCTTGTTTCTCAATTATCAATATAAATGTAAAATGGCACGTGAACTCACTGATAATAATACACATATTAATGTATCTTTAGATATAAATATAATATTATTATTATTTATTTTAAAATTAAATTTTTATTTTCATTTTACTAAACTATTTGTTTAAATAATTTAAGAATTTATAGATTATGAACATTAATTATAAAAAATTTCAAACAAAGTAAAAAATTTGTGGATAAATTAAATATTTTCTACTAGTTGACTCATATCACAGTTGTACAGTACAATCTAACCCCAGTAACATAGTTACTGAATTTCATGCAATGATGTCACGTGTACTAAACGTGAAAAGTGGAGTTGAATCATGGGTGACAAATTATGTTTTAAGGTTAGGTTGATATTCAATTTGCACCAATCCTTACAACTTTTGGATCAATAAAGAAATTGAATAATTTAAGTATATTAATGAATTATATAATATAAGTTATTTTTCAAAATTAAGTAAATTTTAGATCTATGAATAAATGATGATAAAAAATTTTCAAATTTTAAAATACCACATTTTATTTCAAAATATCGTATTCCTTCAAAATATCGCAAATAAATAATTATTATTAAAATTATCATGATAAATTTATTTTTTATCAACCAATCAAATTACATCACACCAACTATTATCTCTATTTAATTTTAAAATATCACATTTTTCTCAAAGCAATACAATTTTATTTTAAAATATTGCATTTTATTTTAAAATATCATATCGTTTGAAAATTCTGCAAATAAATAATCATTATTTCTAAATATCGCGATAAATTATTTTCATTACTGTTTTAAAATATCACGATAAATTATTTTTATTAGCCAATCGAATTGTGGCACACCAACTATGTGTTTGATAATCATTATTTCAAAATATCGCGATAAATTTTTTTCATTATTATTTTAAAATATCACAATAAATTCTTTTTATTCACCAATCGAATTTTGACACATTTAAGTTGTGAGCTTTGACTTGCTTGTCTTGTAGGTTTTATATATATATAACAAGCATGATAACCGCACGATGCTGTGATATTTTAATTTTAAGCTAAATAAAATTTTAAAATTCTCAAAATGTTCTTCGACAATACGAAATATATCGTATTGTTGAAGAAGATCGAAGGCAACACGGTAAAAAGTCTAATCCTGATATACACGATATTACTTTGAAAATGTCTACAATTGTTCCTATAACAGTGTGGAATTTGTAACGCCCACATAATATATTTTCATTTATTTGCATAACATGCATATCATATATTCATGAGAAATAGATGTAATACGTGTGATATTAAGTCCATAACAAGAATTAAAAAGTTAAGGGTTTAAATTGGTTAATGTCAAAAATAAAAGGGCTTAAATTGGTTTTGTTGTTGTCATGACCATCATTATTATTATTATTATTATTATAAAAAAAGAAGAATTTAGACGTGTCTTTAAAGGAGGGAAGGAAGGAAGATTATCCTTATCTTCCTTCTCCTCCTCCTCCTTCTTCTTCATTATCATCATCTACATATATATATATATAAAAAAAGAGAGAGCTGAATTACCAAGTAAAAGTGAAGGTATAGAATCATTTTCAGAGTCTAATCTTCATCTTCAAAGGCTATAGATGTTTATTTGGTAAGTAATTTTAATATTATTGTTGAAATAAGTTAGGGTTTATAAAATACAAAATTCGGGTTCTTAAGATCCAGTTTTTCATTCTGATTGTTTTGATCATAACTTGAGTTAGGAAGTTTCAAATTTAGTTTTCTTTGATGATATAAAAATTTTAAGATGTCTACTACGAAACTTACAGAAATAGGGAAAACCCAGTTCTGATGTTTCAACGGTCATTTGGAGCTGAACATTTTATTGCTTATTTTCCAACGATAGTTTAAGTATGGTGGATTATTTCTGAGGGTTCTTCCTCTATACACCTTCAATGGAAGCAAAATTAATTTTAAATTATTCTAGACACATAGAGTTAATGATCTGGAATGTTTCACTTTGAGATTAAGTGTATAGAATTATTGGTGAATTTTTAAATTCACCCTATTAAATCTATTATAGTTGGCAGTTTCATATATTTAGATAGTTTAGTGATATTATCATGCTAGATGA
>CATIWM010080308.1:0-18856 GCA_949671775.1 Mallotus repandus
TTGTAAGATTTCATGGTTCTTGTTGTAAGATGTAGGGTAGGGACTAAATTGTGATGATGATAAGTAAATGGGTTGAGTCTAAAATGGAAGAAAGATAACAATTTCTTGCTTTCTATGTGAAGAAGACATTTATGCTTATGGTAGATTACAGGTGCTCCTTTGGCCATCAAGTAAGCACAGGTTGCTGTAATTGAATGTCTTTACAATTGTCCACCATATTGTAAAGATACAATGCTTTTGACCGGACCACCTGAGAGAGCCTCCCATATGGCTTCTTTTGATCCTCATACTAAATTCCTTCCGCATCTTAGTTCCTTCTTCTGATCCTCATGTTTTTTATTTTCATATTATTATTATTGATGTAGTGGTAGTGATGTTAATTTGTTGGCAGTTATATTATTATTGTTGTTGATGATGATAATGATAATGGTGTTTTGAGATGGTGTTGGTTTTTGGTATTAATGATGGTACCAACGATGGATGATGATGTTGATGGTGGTGTTAATGGTGGTGCTGATAGTGAGTAATGTTGATGGCGGTAGGTAGTGTTGATGGTGGCACCAGCAGTGAGTGATGTTGGTGATGCCGGCGATGAGTGGTGTTGGTGGTAGGTAGTGTTAAAGGGTGAACTTAGGGAGGAAGAAGATGGGGACGATGACATGGAACAAGAGGAATTAGTTGTCTGATGACATGGAACAAGAGGTGTGAGTTGGCTGTATATGTGTCTCAAATTGGTGGGGTCCAAATGACGCATAAGTAAATTCTGTTTGACATAACGGATTAGGACTAACGTAACAATAATTAATAACTTTTAGGACTCAATAAAAAAAAATTAAGACTTGATTGCAATTTTAAGAAACTTATAGAATTGTTGGGTTCATTATCCCGATTACCTATAGATGAGCGACAAATATGTTTTAATATTTTTACATCAAAACACTTGTATTTATTATCTCATTATTAGACTGGGATTTGTCCCTAAATACAATATTTTCAAGCGTTTATGCGCTACATTCAGGTTAAGAAAATCCTGACTAGGAAAAAATAAACAAACAAACAAAACAAAAGATATGACCATTGGTCATATTTGTTTCCAATATTTGCCAGATGAACTTTAGCTATGATCTCCAAAGAACAACATGCAAATAGGAACAATTTTAAAGAACATACAGATAGAATTTTAAACAATATTTATGTCAGCAAGACTATTCTTGCTGATGAAAATTCCTATGTCACAAATGGTCAAATCATAAATGACAGAAAGAAGATAAAAAGGGAAAAAATAGCAACTTAAACTGTGGCATGGTTGGTACTTTGAAATTTCTATTATTTATCTTACAATGTTTATGAAAATGTTTGAATACTTCTTGAAAAATATTAGTTTTATTTGAGATATTATTAAGGCTAATATAAAAGATTCGCATTAGTGCAATCCGCCCAACCAATGAAGTTGTTTGTCTATATGTTAATGTTACATGGTAAATGGTAAATCCTTATATGTAAAAGACAAAAGAGTAATTATCAGTAAAGGAGCAGTCTAATAGCAATTTCTAGAACGACATTACCTATGTGGTATAGTGGCAAATATCATGTTATTAGACTTTTGTATTAATAAAAAAAAAATAAATGTATAATTGCCAATTACTGAGTGATCTAGTGACAATTTTTCTCGAATAATGACTGGAATTCATTAAATTATTTAATTTTCTATTAATAATGAAAAAAAAAGACAAAGATAGTTAATATGAATCCTGTATAAGAGAGACACTAGACAATAAAGAACAACATCTGGCTAGCTATTCCTCACTCGATCTCATGGCAAAAGCACACATTCTTTTTTCTTATTTTTTGCTGTATGTCCAACGTATATTTGCCTTCAATTTTGCTGAAGAATATGTGCGAACTTTGCCAGCAATTTTCATTTTTGGTGACTCTGCCATTGATATTGGGACCAACAATTACTTAAACTCATACGCAAGGGCTGATTTCCCTTATAATGGGATTGATTTTCCTCACCATAAACCCACAGGAAGGTTCAGCAATGGCTACAACGTTGGCGATCAATTAGGTAAGTTAACCCTGTGAGGGAGCAAAGCTAAAGATTATGCTTGGTTTAGTTTAATTACTTATGTCGTGATCTTTATGTTGGTTTGACACTAGCAATGATGTTTGGATTCAAGAAGAGTCCACCAGCTTATCTTGACCTTCTAAACCACCCGACAATCGATTTTAAGAAGAAAGTTCAACGAGGAGTGAACTTTGCATCTGCTGGATCTGGAATTCTTTATAATACTGGATTCAAAGCATGGGTCAGTAAAGTATATTTGAACCATGCATATACATATATACCAATTTAAATAACATCTATAATAAATTCATGATTAATTTGATGCAAAAACTGCAGAATGAAGTGGTGCCAATGGTGCGACAAATTGAACAATTTACAACAGTCATAGGAAACATCACAGAAGCAAAGGGTCCGCAGGCAACAGCTAAGATTCTTAAACGAGCTTTGTACATTTTTTGCTCTGGAGCTAACGAATTCTTCGATTATATGCGTAACAAAAGTACTACGCCCAAGGAAGAGTATCAGGCTACAGTCCAATCTGCATATCACGACCATTTAAAGGTGCTTAATTTTCTTTTATTTTGATTATTTTTTGTGGTTTAATTTTGGAATAATCGATTAACTTAAATTTTGTATAAGCTGGTGTGTGCATATATGTATATAATTGACAAGTATTTTAATTATTTAATTTTTAAATATGAAAGCTAGAAATATTGCTAAACACATACATTTAGATACTCTAAAGTATACAAGAATGTATTTTCTTTCAACATTTAGGTCCTATATTTAGCTATCTAATTGAGTTTATTTATAGTACATTGGATCTAATTATTTCGATTTGACCCGATAGAATCTAAAGAACCATAAAAATCTAGCAACAACTAATTTAATATGTTTCAAATCTATTTAATAGAGCCTGTTAATTTATCATTTTGAACCGAAAACTTATGATTTACGACCTCGAAAATGAACAACTTGATGTACCAAAATTTACCTCCAAATATATGAAAATATTTTTTTATGGTCACAAAATATACGAACCAATTAAGAAAAAGCCCAGTAATGATGACAAAAGTAATGGTTGCTATAAAAATAAATACTACAATTATAAATTTCTGTTCTTAGTCAATATTTTGTGATAAAAAAAATCAAAATTTATAATTTCTTGTAAAAAATTATTTTTAGAAAGATCAACATTCTAATTTCATGTAGCTCAGAAAAAAAAAATCACATTTCATATAAATATATCATTGTATATGTAATACTATATTATATAATATTTACCATTTGCTTAAAAATTGAAGTATATTCATTTTTATCCATTTACCATCAAAATTAAATATTGAAGAATTTTTCGGTAAAATCAACTTTGAATAGTTTGAGAGTTCGATGAAACATGACTTGGGTTGGAAGAATTTCTTTTTGTTCTTTTTGAATTTTCATTTTAATTTCACTATATGTATATGTTTACTTTCGTGCCATTATAAATATTACAGGATGTGTACAATCTGGGTGGCCGGAAATTTGCTGTGATCGGAGTTCCACCAATCGGTTGCTGCCCATATGCAAGAGCTATTAACAAAAAGCAAGGTGGCGGTGATGCATGTATGCAGCTGTTGAATGACTTTGCTCAAAGTTTCTATAACTCAACTCTCGCTCTATTACAAGGGATGACTTCAGAATTGCCAAATCTCAAGTACTCACTTGGAGATGCATATAAAATGACTATGGATTTGTTTGGCAACTATTCTTCTTTTGGTAAGCATATTACCCCCACTAATTACAACATACTTAGATCTTGTTATATATCATATGGGATATCAAAACTTCTCTAATGTGTTGCTGAGAGAGTAGTCTAAAATTGGTCAATTTTTTTTAAAATAACATGAAGTAGAGTTGCCGTCTAGCATTACTATGTGAAAATTTCCACATTTTGAGAAATATTTTCATATCAAGCATTTTAAGAAACTTTTTTTGAAACTGTTTCTATAAATTTTAAAAGGGAAAACCATCAATTTTATCCTCAATTTTAAGTCAATTATCAATTAAATCATATTTTAAAAATCATTTCAATTTGCTTCTTCAACTTTATTAATTGTGCCAATTCTATTCAATTTTATATGAATGACCTCATTGTATGTTTTAAAAATTACTTTTAGGTCCTATAAAATACATTTGACACTTATTAAATTTTTTATCCTCTTTTTCATATAAAAAAAATGTAAGATTTTTTTTTTTAATTCTAATTTTGTCACTCTTGACATAAATTTTAAAATTAATTTTTAAGTATTTTCATAAATTTTCAATTTTTTACTAAATCCTTAAATTTTAACTATTTTAAAATTTACTTCTTAACTTTCAACCACATTATTTAGAAATTTTTATAATAGAGGTCAAACTAAAAAAGTATTAGATAAAAAAAAAACAGAGAATTTTGAGACACTAAAAATATTAATTAATAATATAAAAATATTTAGTTTTTCTTAAAAATATGAAAAAAGAAAAAAATTAAAATTTTATTATTATTTATAGTGATAGTTAAAAGTGCTTACTTTATTGATTTTTATTTTTTAATATTAATCTATATAATAAAATGATTAACAAGTTATCACTTTTTTCTCATTATTTTTAATTGATACATAAAAAGTTAAAATTTTATGCAAAAATTTAAAAATTAATTTTTAAATTTATTCCAAAAATTTTTAAATTAAAAATTGAAAATATTGTTAAAATTTATTTTTCTTAAAAAGGAAGAAAAAATCAAATAACTATTAAATTTATTTTACAGGGATCTAAAAATAATTTTTAAAATTACAGTTAAATCCTTTAAATAAAATTGGATAGAATTGATATAATTTATAAAGTTGAAGGAGCAAATTGAAATGACTTTCAAAATATAATTTAATTGATAATTAGCTTAAAGTTAAGGGTAGAACATATCATTTTCCCATTTTAAAAACTAGAAAACACATTTTCAACTTGAAAATATAGAAATAAATTTCCAAAAATTACAAGTTTTAGTTTTTTCTTAATAAGAAATAAAATAAATTTTACAAAAATCATATTGAAAATTTAATTTATTACTAGCAATTATAGTATAATTATATATAAATATAATATACATATAATTATATATATAATTTATAATTTATATATAATTTTATATTTTTAATATTTATTTATATACCTCTATATTTTTAATATATTTACACGTTTTCCCACATTTTTGTTTCTTATATATTTTTTAAAAAACATGTCATTTTGCTGTATCTATTTTCACATTCTCATATTCTCATTTATGTTTTTGTGCTATTTAGATTGCCATTGTACATTTGTGTTTGAACTCTCTATTAATTAAAAAAATATATTCCATTTAGAAAAAAAAAAACACCAAAAAAGAAGAAGTACATATTATTCTACACTATTTACCATCAAAACACAATAAAAAGGTATATAACTAATTTGTGTGATTCCTTTAATGTATATCTTAGGCTTCAAGGACATCAAGTCAGCTTGCTGTGGATATGGAGAATACAATGGAGAATTTGGATGCTATAAGCCTATAAATCCCAATCTTTGCAAGAATAGGAGTGAGTACGTATTTTGGGACTTTTATCATCCATCTCAAGCTGCTTCTCAATTGCTAGCTGAGACACTCTATAAAGGAGATACTAATTATTTGACACCGATGAATTTCAGTCAGTTGGCTTTGGTTGAAGTTCAAATCTAAGCTTTGGTTTTATTTCCTCTTTCTTTTTTTTCCCCTTAAACTTTTATATACTTGTAATAATGTATGTTATATGTAATAATATGAAAACCATGTGGCATCTTATACGTTCACAACATTCATTACTCAACAGTAAGACTGACTTTGGTTCCAACTCAATGGATGAATTTTGCCATCAAGCTTTCTTTTAATTACCTTTGCACTCAACTCAACATATTTTCAAAAGTAAGTATAAAGATTGGCATGACCGAAGTAGCTAGTAAAGACTTTAAGTAGTTAAACGCTTATATATTAGGCAAAAATTACTTTTAAGCTCCTGAACTATAACGATTTTTTTTATTGAGTCCCTATCGTTTTATTTTATTTCATTGAACCCCTAAATTTTTTACACAATTCTATGGAATTTGTTAAATTGTGACTCAATAGGTGAATAAATAGAAGCATAGGGACTCAATGAAACAAAATAAAATGATAGGAGCTCAATAAAAAAAATCGTTATAGTTTAGGGGCTTAAAAAATAGATTTTGCTTATATATTCATAGTTAAGTTTCAGAGAATCTTTGGGGCAGTTTACTCAGAGAATTAGAGCAACTGTTTATAAAATGTTTTTCAAAGAAAAGGAAAATTAAAATTTCTTGTTCAGCTGAATTAGATAGGATTAGGGGTGTCAAAATGGTTCATGACACGTAAGTACTTACACTTGTATTAATAAGAATCTTATATATATATATATATATATATATATAATAATTAATGAAAAATTAAAATAACCTCTAACTATATATATTTTATTTAAATCTATGTTGCTTAATTTCCTGAGTTGTTCCAAGACTACATAAAGAAGTTGTACCATTGCAAGAGCGAATTCAACAATTTACGACAGTTAGAGGGAACATTACAGAGGCCAAAGGTCTGGAGGAGACTACTAAGATTCTCTCCAAGGCGTTGTACATTTTCTCTATAGGAACTAATGACATCTTCGATTATTTTCAAGCTAAAAACACTATGCCTAACAAGGAATATTTCATTTCTACTCTTCAGTCTACGTTTCATGACCTTTAAAGTTGCTATCTTCTTCTTTGGCCAATTTCTCTTTAATTAATGAGCCTATGTATTATTAAATTAAACATTATATTAATACATGTTCATAAAATAATTGTGCTAGTTCTCATAATATCTACTCAAAGGTAAAAAACTAATTAGGTTGAGTCATACACAATCTTAATTTGGCAAATTTTTAATTTGACTTTTATTTCGAGCATTGGGTAAGTTTAAGTTCAAATGGCAAATGATGTCTTAAAAAATTACTATGTCAATTTTCTAAGAGTTGGGATCAACTGGTCGGGTCGTTCTCATTTAAGCAAGGTCTCAGATTTGAGTCATATTGTATATAGCCACATTGAATTAGTTGTTAGGAAATCTTTGCCGTCTTTGTGGTCCTATCCGAGCTGAATGGATCAATTAAAATCCAATGAACTCTGAATACCGTTGATTCAAAAAAATAATTATACTAAAACATATTTTCTAGAAAACTTTGTGCCTTTTGACTTAAATAATATTTTGAAATTATGTTTACCAATAATTGTTGATCAGAAAGGTGCGGAGCTTAAATACCCTTTTTAAAATTTCGAATTTTTGCTTTATATATTAAGACATAGGCACTAGCGAGGTTTGACCCCTTACGAAATTAAGCCAAATTGAACTCCATAATTGTCAAGACCCATGTGGCCACAGGATACTAGGGGTGCAAATGTAAAAAAAATAAAAAATAAAAAAAATTATAAATTATGTTAATTCTCACTTTAAATTCTAAAACTTCCAAAATACCTCAAATTTAATGTGAATCACTGCATAATACATCGGTTTTTGTAATTAACTCTTTCCTTTGCAAACAAAATAATGGTTTGAGTTATCATCAGTAATGGCTGCACAATAATGGCAGAATCTGTACTATATGGGAGCTAGAAAATTTGGCATAATAGGAGTTCCAGCGGTGGGATGATGTCCATATATGCACGTGCTTACACCAAAAGGCAGGGAGGTGGTGATGGTTGTATAGAGCCACTCAATGATTTTGCTCGAGCATTTTACAATGCAATTGATACTCTACTATAAAGATTGATATCTGAACTGCCTCAAATCAAGTATTCACTCGGAAACACTTTTGATATGTCTATTAATATGATCCTCAATTACCCTTCCTTTGGTAAGAATCATTGTCAATACTTTTCTTAATATAAGTATTATTATACAAAAATTAAATTAAATTAAATTATTATTTTGATTATGTTAATTAAAAATTTTATTCGATAAGTGAATGAATCGGGATCTTGGCTGAGAGCAAAAGTAACACAATGAACAAGATATGAGTTTTAAATCTTACGGATATGATCCATTCTTATGCTTAAGTCAGCATTAAAAAAAAAATGATAGTAAGAGAAAAATAGTTGTATTCAACCATCCTTTACAATCATCAATTTAGAATAGTTGAAATTTCTCTTCATAAGGATGAGATATCTTTAAGATAGAAATATTATCTAATAACATAAATATTGACAAATTAGAATTCAATGATGTTGATGTTTTGTTCCATTTGTGATTTTAGGTTTCAGAGAAAACAAGTGGGCTTGCTGTGGAAATGGGAATTATAATGGAGAACTTCCATGCTATGAACTTTTAGGACCCAATCTATGCAACAACCGCACTGAATATTTGTTTTGGGATCTATATCATCCATCTCAAGCTGCATATCAGTCAATTCCTGCCACTCACTACCGTGGAGATACCAAGTTCATGAAACCCATCAACTTTAGTCAATTAGTGCATGTCTAGTTTAAGATGTATTTTCTACATTATGATACAATTGATACAATAATGTTCTGATGGCCGAATTTGATATCGATATTTAAACAAAATAAAAAATGATTAATTAAATCCATTTAAATTTGCTTAACACTAAAAATCCTTACCGTGGTTTAACTAAAAAAAAAACAGATTTGTAAATAGTAAAATTATAGTTTTTTACTTGATTTACTAACGTGTATTAGTTCAAATGGTTAGAAGTTTGAATTCTTTTAAATAAAGTTTTGAATTAGAATCTTATGTAGGGAAAAACAATTGTTGAAAGAACATTGTTCCTCCTTATGAGTCTATCCGCGTCTGAGTTGAACTTTGAATTAGTTGAAATCTTGTGACTATTGAATACTGAAAATATAAAATCCAAAAAAAATTGTGATTTTACTCGTAAAACTATGCGAATTAACTTGAGATTTTTACAACAATAAAAATTAGGATGTTGCTTTGTTGACACTACAACAATTGCCATCTACAACCCATCTAGAGGTATGGACTAATGTCTGGCTAAAGACAAACTCATGGCCAACTCCATGGAGATTTCGTTTAAAGATAAATAAACTCATGGCTGATGCAATGATGATGCGGGGTATTAATGAGGAAATCTAGAAGCAGACGTAGTTGTGCATGTTTATTGTGTGGCTGTGTCTGAAGCAAATATGGCTGTGTGTTTCCGACATGATTGTATCTGAATCTAAATAAATCAAATTTGAAAGTATGGAATTCAACATAGCTGTACCCCTTATCCCATATGGTTGTGCCTGAGAGCATGCATTTTGAGTATCATACGCACACAGCAGTGCGTTCTTTCGACGCAGCCATGCCTCATGAACAATTTTTTTTATTATGCAGATTTTCTTTTATTTATTGTTTTGGGATATTATTTTGATTCTTACTATATCTATATTATATCTAGGGTATAAATAAATGTTTTAGAGTTGGTTTTAATTATTTTTATCTCTTTATTAAAATTTCAATAAAGCTTTACTTTGTTTTCTTTCGATTGAGTATCTGGTTTATGTATTTGAGACTTGTTCGTTGATCAATCATGTATTTGATCAGTCACGTTTCACGCTGCATCATATGAACATCGAAAAATTAGTAATGGAACAGTCATTGATATTGAAATTCTAAAAGATATTTTTGGTTTAAATTACGGGAATACAACTAAACCGATTATGCTCTAATTAATCTAGTTCAATTTAGAAAAGACTATAAAAATGACAAAAATCTCTTAATAACTAATTTAATATAAATGTATACATCATTTGGAAATAAAAAAATTATCAACCAGCTTAATTATTCCCCAAAGATATGCATAGCACAAAAGACTTGGGGAATAAGTATATTTCCCTTGCTTAGTTATTTAGTTATATATATTTAGGGGTGTAATTAAGCCGAGAAGCTTGTGATTCATTTGGAACTTGGCTCAAAATACTTTCGTTCAAGCTTGTTTGTTAAACAAAATGAGCTGACCCCAAACTTTATTTTGAGACTCGTAAGCTAAATGAGTCAAGTCCGAATATTCTTGAATTCGGCTCATTTAAGTTCGTGAACAGACCCGTTGGTAAGCTCGCGAGCCAGCTCACGAACAAGTTTGCGAATAGGCTCATATACTAATTTGTTAATTTAAATATTAGTATTAATTAGGTGGTAGTATTAAATAGAAATCATATACTCATAATTAAAATTATATATAATTAAATTACTAAATATAATAGAAATTATATATTCATAATAATAATTATATAGTTTTGATGTGAAGTAATCTTAATATAAAATATAGCATTAAATAAGTATAATATAATACAATTAAAGTTTTTAATTCTAGTAAAAAAATTATATTTGTAATAAAATTATTAAATTTTATGTTAAAAGTTAGATATTAATAATAAAATTATATAATTTTAGTATAAATTAATATTAATATTAAAATTTTTATTAAGTAAATATAATTTAAATTATTAAGTATTAATATTAATAAAATAAACATTCTTAAATATAATTTTAATTTGATGATAAATATTATAATTTTAAGGTAAATTAGTATTGGTATTAAGTAAATAAGACTTTAATTATAAAGTAAATATAATATCAAGTAAATATTATATAATATTAATTTAGTAGTAAGTAAATAAAGGTTAAATTACTAAGTATAATAAGAAATCATACATGTCATATGTTGACCTTGCCTAGCTCAAACTCAAACCGAGATTGAGCCAGACTTTTGAAAATTTAATAAACTCAAACTCGATTCAAGTTCATTACATTTTAAACGAGTCAAACATGAATTTTTAAAGGTTTGGCTTAGTTACACCCTATATATTTTGCTTGCTTATTAGTAATTTTTTTTAAAGTAAAGTTTGCTTGATTCCTTGTAGGATTATTGTGACCTATTCTTTATTGTCCTCTATATATCATTGATTGCTGGACAATACATGAATAGAGTTGTTTATGTTCAGTTGTCAATAAAATAAAAAAGGCCATAGATATTTTCTTTAAAAAAATTATCAATTGTAGTACTTCTACTTTATGTTTTTCCAAAGCTAGAATTAAATTTGTTAAAATCATGAGACGAATGGTAATAGTATGATGAAAGGAAAATGACTTGTGTGTGGTGTTAGGGTTGTGCATCGGGTGGGTCGGATGGATTTGGAAGGAGTAAAATAAAAGCCGAGCAGGAGCGGAAGGGAAATAAGGGGAAAAAATCGATGGTTTCAAAAAACAAAAATACTCTGGTTGGAAAACTGAAATACAAGTTAAATCGAATCGGTTATTTAGACTGGACTTTTTATAAATTGGACCTCAACAATTAAAGTTCAAATGAAAAATAAAATACTTTTTAATATATTGGGTCAAGCCCATTAAAAAAAAGGGTCCAACCCTTTACATAACCAAAAATACATATAAGGCCTTTGTCCCAAAAAAAATAAACTCTTTCTCCTATCTAAATTTTTCTATTAAGAGCCCAAAAACTATTTCTAATAAGGGCTATGGGCTATGGCTAATTGGCTATGCAAAATATACATGAAGCTTCCACCATTTACAAAATGTACATATCTATAAATCTTCTAAGTTCAGAAGGCAAAACTGATAACTAAGTCAAGTTGACTTGGCTTCCACCATTTACAAGAAATACATCAAAAGAAGTCCTCTAAATACATCAATTTGACTATGTATCAGAACATAATTCTTGGATTTGTTTTTGAAAAGAAAAGACTAGTCTGCACACACCAAAATAAAGGCAGACTGCTGCAAATGTGTATCCACATAATCATAAAAGAATAAGAAACTACACAATAAAAAAGCTAATGATCAACTAAAGCAAAAAAATGGAGTTATAATTATTAAATAACTAACAAAAAATGAGACTCAGTAGCAAAATTTTCATGTGATTGGATTAATGCAAGCATCATTTCTAGTAATAAAATGCAAACCATTTGCTATCTAAGAAACACCCGGCATTGCATTAAACCAATTATCAAAAAATGAGGTTGAAACTTCATCATTGCCTTATAAAATCAATCCACATAATGTGTAACAACTAAGGCACCAAAATCATGGTCACAAGTTCACAAGAGACATGCAAATGTGAATCCATATACACAAAAGAAGCCTTGAGTTAGCAAAAAAAAAAAAAAGCGTTAGGCAATGAACAAACAAAAACTCATAGCACATCTATTATGTTTGGTCACAATTTAAATGTCTATTATACTGCAACACAATAAAATTAGCACAACAGAGCAGCAGGCACAAACATATTAGCTTCCACCATTTATCATGCATTTATAAAATGAAACTGGCACACAAGAGTGGCAAGCACAAATAGATTGCAGTTATAGAAAGATATTCCCAATATAATAGAGCAGGCACAAATCAGCAGTAGGAATAAATCAGCAGCAGGCATAAAAGAATAAAGTAATTAAATAATCAGGGTAAGAGGTAGATTATGTTACTAAATTCATGTTAGCAAAAAAGTCATAACACCAAGGCAAAAACAGGTCTGTTAAGGAGCAACAGATGATGAGCCAACTGAAGGACCTTGTCCCAAAAGAGGGAGATATGTCTAGAAGTTAAGAAAAAAAAAAGAAATGAAATGAGAATGTGTCGAAGTAAAAGAAATCTAAATATAAAAATCTTAAAGGAAAATGTTTATCTTTTTCAAAATCTTCCAATTCTTCCAAATTTTCTTCAACTAACATTGTTTTATTAAGCTTTTTAAGCCAGTTTTGAGTATAAATCAAGGCTTGAACAAGTGAGAACAACTCCTGAAACAATCAAACACTCTTCCGCTTGTGCTAAAAGTTGATTCTGATGCAACTATTGAAATTGGAATAACTAATATATCGCAAGCCATAGTTAAGAGAATAGGAAACCTCTCAGAATTTAGCTTCCACCATCTAAGCAAGCCAAATTTCCCATCATCTACTTCTTCCAAGATTGACTCGCTTAGATAAAGATCAAGCTCACTTTTTTTTTTGCTTTAACCAATCCCACTATCCAATTGATGTTGCAAACATCTAGCTTTTAACAACGAACTGGATTTAGTGCTTGATTGCACATGCACATTAGACTCGCTTTCACCACTAAACACACTTGATGGACATAAAGCTTGAGCAACAATGTTATAATTATCAAATAGTTCATATAAAGCACATTTAATTTTCTCTAATAAATCCCCTCCCATAGATTGACCATAGATACTTTCAACAAAAAACTCAAGATATATCATTTTGTCCCTTAGATCAAGTATGTTTGCAATAAAAATCAAGCAATTAATTTTATCTACACCTCCCCAGTACTTATCAAACTTCAATTTCATGTTTACACCTATTGACCTCACATAAATATCATAAGAATTTTTCTAATCAGTCAACAAATAAAAGAGGTCTGCAATTTCTAAGAAAAAAATATTTGAAGTGACATATTGAGAACTAGATATTCTCAGTATCATATTGTAAAAGTGTTGAAGCAATTTAAACAAATTTTTGGCACACTGCCAATCAGAAATCTCAGGTGCATCATCTCCCAGGTTTGCCCTTAAAGCAAGCTCACATTCTTCATATTTCCCAAAGGTTTTATCATATTCACATGCATTTCTTAACATTAAATAGATGGAATTCCACCTTGTTGGGACATCTAGACACAGACCACACTTAGACTCTATCCTAATCAAATCTAAAAAATCTTTAAATTTTTTTAACCTAGCAGGTGAATTCCTGATGTACCAAACTACCTCTCTAACCCTTTTGACAAAAACACTAATTTTCTTTAACCCATCAGACATAACTAAATTAAGAATATGAGCCACAAACCTCATATGAACATATTTGGCTCTAACTAGACTTGCCCCCCAACTGATTAATTTCTTTTTAAAATAAGACATAGTAGTATCATTACTAGAAGCATTATCAAAAGTGACTGTGAATACATTTTAAAGATTCAACCAAAGAGGTTTCAAAGGCCTTAGCAAGATATTCACCGATATGTGAAGATACACAAAGGCAATGACTTTCTTATTGAGCTTCCACTCAGTTGTTATAAAATGTGCAGTTATGTACATGTAGTTGATTCTTTGGATCGAAGTCCAAGTATTAGTTGTAAGACAGACTCTTTGATACTAAAATTTGAAAAAGCTTTTCAATTTTGGTCTTTCTTCAACATACATATTGAAGATATCTTTACTCATTGTCCACTTAGAAGGGATTTTAAAATAGGGCATGCTACACTCATAAGGTTTCTAAAACCCTCCCCTTCCATAAAAATGAATAAGCAACTCATCTAAAATAAGCATCTTAGCAACAACATTCCTAACAACATCCTGATAAAATTTTTAGGCCCCAATCACACCCATAGATGATGCATCATCAGTTTCAGAGGCAAAAAGGATTAACTGTTAAAAGTTTTGTCTGGTGGCCTTGTCCATAGGATTTTTCATGCATGACCACATGTGATTCCTAAGAGAAGAAGTACCATGCTTTCTAGGATCAGCACCAAAAGATTTAGGACAATAAAGACATTTACCTCTTGTCAATTTATCTCCCTCCTGATTTTCTCGAAATGTTCCCAGACAATTGATCCGGTATCAGTCTGCTTCCTTTTTTTGGACTTAGTCCCTTCAACTTCAGTCTATTGTGAAGAATGAATAGACTGCTACTGCTGAGCAATATCACTAGACTGCTCCTTTAAAGCATTATGGGCTTCCACCTTAGTATTTGCAGTCATTGGTTTGCCAGTAGCTGTTGAACTGCCACTGGCTTCCACTAATTTGTCCATCTACACATCATTAACGAAACAGAGAAGACAACACAGTGTATCATAACCCAGATAACAAGACAATTAAATTAGGCACATAATGTAGTTACAATCCAATAATATAATTAACTCATAGCAGTATACATTTATTTTTAAAAAAAGTAATAAATGATTAATATTAACTTAATTATTTAATAATAAATATTACCAAAATAAATAAACTATAAATAATATTATCAATAAAATTATATAATAAATAAAAATAAAATTAGTTAATAATAAAATTATAAAATAAATAATAAATTTAAAATTAATTACATAATTTTATTAGTTAATAAGTAAATTATTTATTATATATAATAAAGGTTAATTAAAAAAATAAAACTTAATTAAATCTTATAAAAAATAAATATAAATATTTGGATAATTTTATTAAATATTTTACAAAATTACCCGACTAATTTTAAAAAAATTAACACAGAGTCTAATTTTTGAAAAATTTTATAATAATATTATTTAAAAAAATTCATATCCACATATCTTAGATTTATAAGTGAAAAAAATCTAACTTTTACACACAAAAAATCAAAAACCCCTCAGAATATAAGAAATCAAAAATCTTTTCATACAATCAAACAAATCGACTTCCGCCATTAATAAAAATCTAACTCTTACACACAAAAAATCAAAAATCACCTCAGAATACAAGAAATAAAAAATATTTTCATAAAATCAAACAGATCGGCTTCCACAATTAGTAAAAATCTAACTTTTACACACATAAAATAAAAAATACCCTCAGGTTACAAGAAATAAAAAATATTTTCATAAAATTAAACATATCGGCTTCCACCATTACAAAAATTGTAAAATGTAATAGAATGTATACCGATGGTTTAAGTAGAATGAAATGAGGCCAAGCACAAGATCTTTGCTTCCACCTTTTAGATCTTTGAGGAATTGTTTAAATCTTTGCTTCCACCTTAAAGATCTTCGATTCAGTACGATTAACGCACATGTAAACAAAATAGAAGTAACAAAATGTTAAAACAGACTTGCACGCGACAAGATCTAATAATAATCAACATATTTAATGTTTAACACCGACTAAATAACCATAAAATGCAAGATCTTTAACTTCTATGACCCCTTTTCATGTTTTTAACATGAAAAACATGAAAAGTGAAAACTTTACTTAATAGCATAGCCGATCGATCATCAATGGATAATAAAGACCATTAGCAGACTGATACCAATGTAGTCTAGGCTTTTTTTTAAGAATCAAAGGATGAAAAGGGTAAGAGATTAAATGTTTGGGTTTACAAAAGGTTACAGAAGGTATGTTTAATGGTAAGAATGAGAGAAGTTGAGAGAACACATAGAGGATTAGAGGAAGTTGAGAGAACACAAGGAGGAGAGGAGAGGGGCAGGTGCAAGAGAGAATAAGAGAAGAGGTGTGTGAGAGAGTAGGTTTAGAAAAGGAGAGAATGAGATGGTTATATAGTTAGGTTATTTAGGGTTAGGGTTTTATAAATAAACAGTACCGTTTAACTTATTATTATTATTAATTAATTAATTAATTAATTAATTAATTCAGATATTCAGGCAGGTTGGGAACAATTTTTTCCTCCAACCTGAAAACCAAAATACAAATTTTTCTTACCTTATGGGTTAAATTGATCCACTTCCTTCGCTTAGGCCAAGCCAGTGTTGCAATTTGGTATGGGTTCATGTCAGAACTAGGAAACAGGCGAGTCTTACACAGCCTTATGTGGTAGTATGCTAAAAATGCCATTAAAAAAGTTATGGGCAAAATGTAAAAAAACATTTGTCTTGGGCTTAATACATCTGTAGCCCCCTGAACTTGGCAATTTTTGCCACTTTGACACTTATACTTACACTATTGCCATTTAGACGTCTGAACTTACCAAAAAGCTGATTTATAAACTGCTTTCTATTAATTTAAAGAATTATTGAAGCGCGTGTTTTGTTCTCATGCTGACTAAGATGCCACGTAATTAAAACATAAGACACACATCAAGGCAATGGTAAAATAAAAAAAAGAGCTTAAAAACATGAAATAAGAAAATAGCTAAGTTTCAAATTATCCCCAAATTCTAAACCCTAATTTTCATTATCTATCATAAATTTCTCTAAAATCTCTAGGTTTTCATTGCAAATTACTCACCATTCTATTTCGACAGCTTCAGTTACAATCTTATAGAAGGCATTTGAGCTATTAAAATGAAAGGCACATGAGTGTAGAGTTATCGAAGCCACTCGATTCAATGAAAAAGCAAAGGAATGGTAGGTGCTGATCAATCAAAGCTTGTGGAATCATTAAAGGCTTGCATTACGATTTTGAAAGCTGGATGAAGAATGGAGAATAAAGTCCACTATTTCATTTCATTAAAGTTGCATAATGGAATCGTTTTCTATCTTTTATAATAATGGTGGTAGATTTGCATCAATAGGAGGTGAAACAGTGTACTTTGGTAGAGCAATTTTGCCAAAATATTCATTGGATGCTGACAGGATAGGTTATTTAGACTTGGTGGGTGATATGGAAAAGTTAGGATATAATGAAGTGAAGCTGTCTTATAGAGTACCTAGGCGTTCATTAGATTATGGCCTAAAGGAAATAAAGGATGACAAAGAAGTGGTTGAAATGGTGAATTTATTAACACTAGATGATGTAATGATTCATGTGTATGTACAGGGTGTCAAAAGCTATTTTGACGATAGTATGGTCCCATTAGTACCTTGTAAGCAAACTAGTGAAGGGAAAGAGATTAAGGCAACTCCAAAAGATAATTGTGGGCATATAAATAGAAAAGGAAAGGGCAAGGAGGGAAAAAAACCATTAGATCTAGATAAAGGTGAAGAAGAAGATGAAGACGGGTTAGAAGAAGATGGAAGTTGTACTGAAGATAGTGATACAGATGGTGAGTTACCTGCAAGAGAAGATGATATTGAGAATGTTGAAGATGAAGGAAATGATGTGAATAAGGGAGTTGAATTCAAGTCCATAACATTCTGTTGACCTTAGCAATGATCAATCTTGATTTTGATCTTAACAAACCTAATTTTGAGCATTTAACTTTGTTTGTTTAAGTGTGTATAAGTTAGAATTCAATTGGAAAGTCAAAGTGAAGAATTATCAAAGAATTTGACCTTTGAGATTCAAAAAGGTTTTTGACATCCTTAGAGCATTATAATGAGAAAATGATCTCCTTGAAATTTGAAGTAGAAATCTTAAGCTTTGTGAATGGAGCTTACTTGTCAAAATCTGAGTTCATTTAGGTCTGCAAATCTTTAGTTAAAATTAGCATATACAACTTTCATTTTAAGTATTTCAAAAATATCTTGAGCTAAAGAAAGAAGTCCAAATGTAGTGATTCAAAATGATATAGAAAGCTAAGACACATATCTATAACTTTAATGAAGAAAGTTTAGGTTGATTCGATCTTCTTCAAGGGCTAAAATTCACAATCCTGATCGGGACCAAATTGCACTAAATTGAAGAAATCTTCCAATACATATCCTGAGCCAATGTCATGACCGAGATCAGTGTGGTCATGACCAAGATCAATGTGGTCACGACTAGGACTAGCTCAAAACTAAAATTCAACAACTATAATGGATATATTTTTTAATATCCCGACTGGGATTGATGAAATCCCAACCGGGACTAGAGAAATAACAGCTCAAAAGTCCAAATTTCATTCAAATGAAGTTTGATATTGTTGGAAACAAAATTATTATTTCTAACAGCTATAATTGAATTGCTCAACTATAAACACAACTTTTGAAGATCATTTAGATGTTAAGAAACTTGTTTGTCATTTATACACTCTCAAGCATTCAATTAAGCTCTAAATTCTCTCTAAATTCTTTTTATCTTTGTATAACTCTTGTGAGAGTTGGTGAGTGATTAGAATAGAAATTCTTGT
>CATIWM010080326.1:0-10484 GCA_949671775.1 Mallotus repandus
TGCATTCCACTGTAAAAGTGACACTGCATAATCAAACTTCTCTTCTAGAGTGCACTTTATTAAGTTTAAAACCCTTTGTGTTCTCTTTAACCATGTCTCTTCCTCTATCAGATCAATACTGCCATTGAAATCAACTGCACCTTGTTTTCTTAATCTATCATATCTTCTTTCCTGGATATTTCCTTAGCCTTGCATTCCTTATTCAATTAGTCTTTGCCTTAGTTGTTCACGTGCAGGAGATCCACCTTCTTCAACTATTGGATCTCTTATTGGTAGATAAGAAGCCTTAACTAAGTGCAAGTTGGTTGCTTCCTCTCTCTTTGATGACTGGTTAATCCTAAGTGTACCACCTTCTTCTAGTGCCCTATAGAAAAATGCAAATGTATTAAGTGACAATTTTTTTTAGCTTTACCTTACGCATGTGAAGTTCACATATATGTCCCACAAGGAACCTATCCCTGCTCTGATGCCAATAACTGTAACACCTACCACTTATTCCTATGATTCTCCAAGTTAAGTATATATATCATACATAATATTATGGCATAAGTATATGCACATATCATATATTTACACAAGTATATCAACATTTGTCATAGCCATTTTACATATGAAGTTTTACATGTGATTACAAGTCTTATAACAACATAGTAAAAAGATAGTCTATGCCAAAAATACAAATGTGATTCAAGGAGAGGGAGTGAGAAGAGTGACTGTTGACCTGCACTTCATAAATAACCTAAAATCTCCGTTGAGGCTTCTTGTGTTCCTATTTCAAGTATCTGAGAATTTTATATGCAATTTGGTGAGTTGCAACTCAGTAAGTATAATCAAACTAATAATTGAGTTTACATGTATAAATACATATGTGAAAATAAATCCAAATTACAAATTATATATATGAAAAGAAAAGTTCTATCATTCCAACAAATGAACATGTGAATGCAGAATTATTATTATTATTTGCATTGCGTTGTGACCCTTTGTGACAGTCTAACACTTTTCCTATGAAATTTGCTGGCTAACAATTCTTGTGAAATATATGATCATGAAGATCATACCCTATGAATTTTCATATGAGGTCTTAAATCCTGTGATTGCGTTACCCGTCAAAAAGGTCACAACTCCTTTCTTAGTCATATGCACATGCTCATGAACACTTAAATAACATTTTCTTACCTACATGTGCTCCATTGTCATAACAAAATGGCAGACAATTCAACATATAAATTCATCCCTTTTTAACCCAAGAGTCATATCTCAAATAATTAAATTCTCAAAAATCCAACATATAATTGATAGTTAAAGCATAGTAAATTCATCCTACCATTCATGTTCGTTAATCAAACTCAATCACTTATTAATTTAATAATGGATAAGATTATACTTACCTCTTTGAAGCTTTTGGTCTCTAGGTTAAGCTTGATATCCTCCTTGCCTATCTCCACTTTGTCCTTGGCCTATAATTAATTTATATTCTACAATTATAACATGTTCAAATATACTTTAATTTATATGCTCATGCTTCCTTTTTTCTCATGTTTTATCTTGCTTCTCCTATGTTATAGTTTTATACTTTTTTCATTTCTTGACTCATATTCTTTGTTAGGGTAAGTACATATATATACACATATGTTCTTTCATTTACCCAACTTATATCTGCAATTTAGTTTACCTAAATACTTAAACTCATATCTTAACTCTTTTTTTTTAAACTCCCACAATTCTTCACCCATTCACTACAATTTTCTGCATAATTTTTAATCTGAACCAGTTTTGGTAATTTTTCCATAACTCTCACTATACTCATTCAAATGATGTGATTTTTTTATTTTAAACTATATACATTATGCTAAACTATATCCAAAATTCAGCGATAAATAATCATCCCACAAACTATGGTAAAATTTTAAAGTCATACTAAAATCTGCAGTGGTGTAAACAGAGTCAGCCCTGTTATTTTTGATATAACTAATTCAATTCTTATCCAATTGAAAAACTATTCTTGAGACACTTACAACACATATTAAGGATCATTTTTTTATTTTTTACCCTTTACCTAACTCAGCTTCTAAGATCCTCAAATCATACCAATAATTTCAGGTTGTCAAATAATATCATACCTAGATTAGTCCCACTAATTTTACCACAGCACATTCATCTTTGCTCCAAATGAAAAATCCTTTCACAGGTGACTATTTAAGACCTTAATCTACAAGTTTTATGGTTTGTACTTTTTCTAATTTGACCTCTAAGTCTATAAAATCAGCAGTGAAAAATTCTATCCTAAAATAGAGTACGAATTTTATGGTTTGCTAATCTTAATTTAGGTTTTCATGGATGGCAAAAAGTCTACTTTCCCCTTCATTTCTCATATATTTTATGCTAATTAGAAGAGATGTAGATGAAGAACATAAAATCAGGAGTTGTTTCTACTTAAATCCTCCCAAAGTCTCAAATTGCTTATGTTTGGTATCTTACTTTGTTCTTCCAATTCCTTTATCCAAGCTTCCTCTTTCTTTCCCTAAAATATGTCTCTAACTCACACCTTAGCTTTTTTTTTTCTCTCTTCTATTTTTAGATGTAATTGACTCCCTTTTTTTTTGGTCTTGTGAGGTGTCATTTCAAAACAAAATTATGAATACACAATTCACACATTTAATAGTGAATGATTTCACTAATACATACTAATATGCATGTGCCTACATCATGTGCGTGTGTAGTGAGGATGAAGATATTACAATTCTCCCCCTCTTAAAAGAATTTCGTCCTTGAAATTCAATACTTGTGAACAAGTAAGGGTGTTGTTGTCTCATATGCTCCTCCATCTCCCAAGTGGCTTCGTCTTACACATGATTTCTCCACAACATCTTTACTAAGGGTATTTCCAGATTTCTAAGCTGCTTGGTTTAAAACCAATAATCTTTATCGATTCCTCTACATGACTTAAATCATCTGCAATTTCAATCTCTTGATACCGAAGTACATGTGTTGGATCTGATCTATATTTTCTTATCATACTCACATGAAACACATTATGAATCTAGGACAAATTCGAAGGTAATGCTAACTTGTATACTAATGGACCGATCTGCTCAAGTATCTCATATGGTCCTTTATAGAGAGGACCGAGTTTACTTTTTTTGCCAAATCATATTACACCTTTCAAGGGAGAAACCCATAGAAATATTTTTTCCCCTACTTCATACTCCATCTCCCTTCTTTGTTGATCTACATAGCTCTTCTGTTTGTCTTGTGTTACTTTGAGTTTGCCTTTAATTATCTTGACTTTATCCACTGTGTCTTGTACAAACTTCCCCAAAATCGTGAGGTAAACCGAGGATCTCTATCATATACAATTGATATTGGCACACCATGTAATCTAACAATTTCATTCATATATCTCTTAGCCAAGTATTCCAGTGAACTTCCCCATTTAATTGGTAAGAAATAAGCAAACTTAGTTAAATGGTCAATAATCACCCATATAGCATCATTCTGTCTTGAAGTTCTCGGCAATCCATACACGAAATCCATACTTATCCTTTCCCATTTCCATTTTGGAATTTCTAATGGTTAGAGTTTTCCTACCGGTGGTTGATGTTCCATCTTAATTTGTTGACATGTTAAGCACTTTAAAACAAATTCAGCTATGTCTTTCTTCATCTTAGGCGACCAAAAATGAGCTCGGAGTGTGTTATACATTTTTGTCATTGTTGGTTGCATAGCATATGAATCACAGTGAGCTTTTTTTAAAATCTCTTTGCGAATATTGTCAACATCAGGTACACAAACTCGAGACCTAATCATCAACACATCATTGTGAATCTTAAACCCTTTATCTTTTCCTTGTTTGCCGCTTTAATCTTCTTATGTAACATTGGATCTTTGCTTTGAGCCTTCTTTATTCTATCATGGAGCACGAGCCTCACTTGGAATGTTGCAATTAAAGCACCATCATTCTATACATTTAACTTTACATTCATGGCTCGCATATGGAATAAAGAAGTTAAAGAAAATACTTGTGCATTTGCAACACTGCTACTTAACTTCCTACTTAATGCATCTGCCACTATATTAGCCCTTCCTGGGTAATACTCAATGGTACAATTATAGTTTTTTAACAGTTCTAACCACCTCCTCTGTCTCATGTTCAACTCTTTCTGACTCATTAAGTACTTCAGGCTTTTATGATCAATGTATATTTGGAATGTCTCTTCATAAAGATAATATCTCCATATTTTTAATGTAAACACCATGGTTGCTAATTCTAAATCATGCACTGGGTAGTTCATTTCATAAGGCTTTAATTGCCTAGAAGCATATGCAATTACCTTACTATTTTTCATCAACACACATCCCAAACCTTGATGAGAGGCATCACTATACACAATAAACCCACCTATATCTGAGGGAATTGATAACACTGGAGCTAACGTCAATCTCTGTTTCAATTCATCAAAATTCTTCTGATAAGCTTTTGTCCATCAAAATATTTCATTCTTTCACATTCATTTAGTTAAAGGAGCAACTATTAATGAAAACCTCTCAACAAATCGATGATAATTACCAGCTAGGGCTAAGAAACTTCGAACCTCAGATACATTCTTTAGTACCTCTCAGTTCACCATGACTTTTATCTTTTTGGGGTCAACCTAAATTCCATGCCCAGAAATCACGTGCCTAAGAAATACCAACCAGAACTCGCATTTGCCTAATTTAGCATACAATTGTTTATCCTTTAGGGTCTGCAAAGTATTCCTCAAGTGCTCCTCATGTTCTTCTTTACTCTTAGAATATATTAGAATATCATTTATAAATACAATGATAAACTTATCTAAGAAAGGTTGCAAAACCTTGTTCATCAATGCCATGAATGTAGCTGGAGCATTTTTCAATCCAAATGGAATCAATAGAAACTCATAGTGCCCGTTTCTAGTTCTAAAAGCTATCATTGGTACATCTGGTTTTGACAATCTAAGTTGATAATACCCTGACTTTATATCAATTTTAGAGAACACTTGTGCTCCCTATAACTGATCAAATAGATCATCAATTCTAGGTAGAGGATATTTATTCTTCACAATAATATGATTCAACCTCCGATAGTCAATACATAACCACATTGTGCCATCCTTCTTTTTGACAAATAGAACTGGTGCACCCCATGGAGATACACTTGGTCTAATAAACCCCTTCTCTAAAAGTTCTTGCAATTGAGTTTTTAATTCCTTTAGCTCAACCGGTGCCATTCTATATGGTGGTATAAAAATTGGAGTAGTACCTGGCATGAGCTTAATATTAAACTCTACTACTCTATCCGGTGGTATCCCTAGTAATTCATCTGGAAACACATATAGAAATTCACTCACTACAGGTATTTTGTCTAGTTGTTCATTCATGCTTCTAGTGTCTACCACATGCGCCATATATACCTCATAACCATCCTTGATCATTTTAAATACTTTAATTACAGAAACCATAAATGAAGTTATAGGGATCCTATCACCTGAGAACATGACTCTTGCACAGTCCGGAGTTTCTAGCACCATTTCTTTGGTGTAATAATTTATAATTGCCCGATACTTAGTTAACCAATCCATTCCCAGTATAACATCAAACTCATTAATCAGTAGCACAACCAAGTCTAAACTTAGTGTAGATTCATTAATTTGAACTAAACATTCACGACATTTTACATTCACAACCATAACAACACCTAAGGGAGTACTTACTCTAAGGTCAAAACCTAGAGGTTCATGCTTACTACCCAATCGTGATGATAAACTACTTGATATGAATGAATGAGAAGATCCTAGATCGATCAATGCATAGGTAGGTAAATCATAAATGAGAATTGTACAAGAAATAACTTCATGGGCTATGACAACTTCCTGTCTTGTCATTGTAAATATTCTTGCTTGAGGTTCAGGCCGCACACCTTGACCTTCTACTTGTGTAGCACCACCATTATCCATAGCTGCTCTACCCCTACCTCTTCCTCTAGGTGGAGTAGATCCAACACTTATACGTGAGGTTACCATCATTGGCTCAGAAGCTGCCCTACCTCTTCCACTCTCTATCAGTCTAGCCCGTTCAGGATAATTATAGAATATGTGATCCAAGGATCCACAAAAGCAGCATCCTCCAGTTAGTTTTCGGCATTCCCCACCATGTTGTTTTCCACAATGCACACATGAGCTTTTTTATTGAACACTCCTTCCTAAATTCCAGGAATAAGTAGTGCCTCTACCTCTAGAATTGGAATAACTACCACTTATTCCTGATTGTGTTTTAAAACTCTTATTCTTTCCAAACTTCTTGTTAGAATCCCCAACTACTTCTTGAAATCTCCTTTTTTTCTAATTTGCTGCTTTAACCTTTCTTTTTTTAATTTTTCAGCCTGTATTGTCGTAGTCTTCAATTTACTAAAGCTTTCTAAGTCATTAGCTGTGATCTTGCTTCGAATTTCATAGTTGAACCCTTCTTTAAATTTTTGACACTTATCCTTCTTTGTGGCTATCATAAAGGATGCATAATGCGACAATTGATTGAATTTCATCTCATACTCTGCTATAGACAGTATATCTTGCTTTAAGTTTAGGAACTCCTTTCTCTTCTTATCTCGGTATATTTCTAGCATGTAATTGTCTCAAAATTCCCGAAGGAAATCATTCCCTGTGAGTACTAGTGGTTATGTATCACTTCCTAGAATAGTCTCTTACTAATCATATGCCTTCCCTTGTAAAAGTGACACTGCATAATCAAATTTCTCTTTTGGAGTGCACTTCATTAAGTTCAAAACCTTTTGTGTTCTTTTTAACCATGTATTTGCCTTTATCGGATCAATACTGCCATTAAAATCAAATGAACCCTATTTTCTTAATCTATCATATCTTCTTTCCAGGATATTTCCTTAGCGTTGCATTCTTTATTCAATTGGTCTTTGCCTTACTTGTTCACGTGCAGCAAGTGAGGGTGCTTGTGAATGTGCAAGAGATCCACCTCCTTCAGCTAGTGGATCTCCTATTAGTAGATAAGAAGCCTCAACTGAGTGTAGGTCGGTCGCTTCCTCTCTCCTTGGTGATTGGTTAATCCTAAGTTATAGTTCTATACTCTTTTCATTTCTTGACTCATATTCTTTTTTATGGTAAGTACATATATATACACATATGTTCTTTCATTTACCCAACTTATATCTCCAATTTAGTTTACCTAAATACTTAAACTCATATCTTAACTCTTTTTTTTTTAAACTCCCATAATTCTTCACCCATTCACTACAATTTTCTGCATAATTTTTAATCTGAAGTAGTTTTCGTAATTTTGCCATAACTCTCACTATACTCATTCAAATTCTATGATTTTTTTATTTTAAACTAGATACGTGATGCTAAACTATATCCAAAATTCACCTACAAATAATCATCCCACAAACCATAGTGAGTTTTTAAAGTCATACTAAAATCTGCAGTGTTGTAAACAGAGTCAACCCCGTTATTTTTGATATAACTAATTCAATTCTTATCCAATTGAAATTTTTTTTGGGAACTTACAAAACATACCCTTTACCTAAATTAGCTTCTAAGATCCTCAAATCTGACCAACAATTTCAGGCTGTCAAATAATATCACACCTAAACCAGTCCCACTAATTTTACCACATCGCATTAATCTTTGCACCAAATTCAAAATCCTTTCACAAGTGACTATTTAAGACCCTAATCTACATTTTTTGTGGTTTGTACTTTTTCTAATTTGACCTCTAAGTCTATAAAATCAGCAGTGCAACATTCTACCTAAAATAGAGTACAAATTTTATGGTTTGCGAATCTTAATTTAGGTTTCCATGGATGGCAACAAGTCTACTTTTCCCTTTATTTCTTATATCTTTTATGCTAATTAGAAGAGATGTAGATGAAGAACATAAAATCAGGAGTTGTTTCCACTTACCTCAATCCTCCGAAAGTCTCAAATTGCTTATGTTTGGTGTCTTATTTTTTTCTTCCAATTCCTTTGTCCAAGCTTCCTCTTTCTTTTCCTAAAACATGTCTCTAACTCACATTTATCTTCTTCTCTTCTCTCTTCTATTTGTAGATGTAATTGACTCTTTTTTTTTTAGTCTTGTGAGGTGTCCTTCCCTCTTACTTTCACTTAATACTTATCTCTTATTCTTTTTTTAATAGTTGCTAACTAATCCTTTGCCTTTTAATTTCTAAAGATCTAACACTCCTTTTTCTAACTTATTTAACATTTAGTAAAAAAAATTATGAATACACAATTCACACATTTAATAGTGAATGATTTCATTAGTATATACTAATATGCATGTGCCTACATCATGTGCATGTGTAGTGAGGATGAGGATATTACACTAATAATTTCTTCTTTAAGGTCCGTAATCTTCTCCACCTTCAGCTAATATAATATAATATGTCATCGAGTAATTAGAGGAGAACGACAGGAAATATTTGGTTGTTTATTAGGAATTCGATGGGAGGTCTTAGAGGAGGAAGCAACCTGGCTTCCTGGGTGGTTGCCGGAACGCTAGCTTACTTTCTCTGGATCAAGCCCTCTCAGGACCTCAAGCAAGAACAATAGGTCACTCTCTATTTTATTTTCTTTTAATTTTAATTTTTATCTGTTTGAGAAGAGTAACTATTATTTTTCTTTCACTTGGTCTTGGTAGGAAAGGGCTACAATTGCAACTGCTTCAGATCCTTATTGATATGTTGAGAAGAGAAAACCTATAATTTATCCACAGGTGAGGTGAGCTTTACCTTTTTGTTTTTCCCCTTTAGTTGTTGTTGTGAGTCAATTATAGAGTGGAATTGGGCTTGCAAGAAATTGGATTTATGACACCTTCCTTTACTTGCTAAGTATGGTCCTGGTGTTTTCTCTGTTCTTGCCAAACAATATGGTCCCATTTTCAGGTTAGTTTTTTTATTTCTTTTCCTCTTAAAATTGTTGATTATCATGTTAATTTTTTTGAACTTTCTTTCTTTATTGTGTGTGTGTGGGGGTGATTTTGAAAGAAAAATTTGCGCTTTCCTTAAGAAGAAGGAAAATTTAGGTACTTTGTTTTAGGGGTACAATGCCTTTTAGGAATTTGGTTTCATGGAATTTTGTGGTAGATAGCTATGCAAAATAATGTGGAGATACGGAATCATGTCAACTATTTGATTCAATGCCTGAAAGGGATGTCTTGTCATGGAGTTCCATGACATGCTGATTGATGGGTATCTTTGGCCTTGCTTTCCTCTTTGTTGAAACCAGAATCGATCTTATGCTTGCTTCAAGCAATTTCGCCAATGGAGCATTCTACTTTTTGGAACTCGTGAATGGATATTCACTTTGATCGTTTAAATAATTCATGGGTCATATTTCCCTCAACACCCTATGATGCAGTTTATGTTAAAAAGCTATTGCGATCATGTTGCTCTTTTATTGAGTTTTATTGATGTCTTTAAGATGTAGTTATTATTTCTTAGCACTATGTCTTATAATTAAAAGGTGTTGATGCAGGTTATTAAACCAAGATCTGAAGAAAGTGATATCTTGGCTGGTCAAGAATTTGAGACAACCTTTCATATTTTGTTGATGTAAAGCCTAAGTTGTGGTTGCCTATTTAGCTGCATTTTTTAATTTGTGTTTTTCTCATATCCTTTATAAAATTTATAAATTTCGTCACATTATATTTTATTATTTAATTAAAATTTATATTTGCCCATTGTGTTAACAAAATTTATTAATTAAAAACAAGTATATGACATTGTTTGTCAATATAGGTTGTTGAAAATGCAAAACAGATGACATATTCATTATTCAGTTAACTATATTTTTTAATATTATCTGAATATTTTTTGAATATTATTTGCATATGTTGAAAGAGCAAAACATGGGTCATTATTTCACATTTTTTAATATTATTCGAATATATTCTGAATCTTTCGTATAAATTGAACATGCAAAAAGTTGTCATATCATTATACAATATTTTTAAATATTATCATAATATTTTTTAAATATTATTCGTATATGTTGAAAGTGCAAAAAGGTGTCATATCATTATACAACATTTTTTAATATCATCCAAATATTTTCTAAATCTTATTCATATATGTTGAACATGCACAACAAGTGTCAAATTCATCATTCAACATTCTTGAATATTATCCGTATATTTTCAAAATTTTATTCATATATGTGAAAATGCAAAACATGTTTTATATTCGTTATTCAATTATATACATTTTGGAATATTATCCGTATATTTGCGGAATATGATTCATATTTGTTGAAAACAAAAAAACTGAGAATAAAAAAATAAGAATAACAGAAAAAATAAATATAAGGATAAAAGTTGAAAAAAAAAGATAACAGATAATAAGAAAAAAATAGATGAATAATAAAGAAAATGAAAAGAAGAAAAAAAAAAGATAACAAACAAAAATAAAAATAAAAATAAAAAATAAGGATAATAGA
>CATIWM010080332.1:0-29101 GCA_949671775.1 Mallotus repandus
AAAAAAACATACAACTACGAAAAAAAATAGAACCGAAGAAGAAGAGACAGTAGCACCAAAATCTGAGTGAAAAAGAAAACACCACAAAATAGAACTAAAAATCTCGAGAGAAAATCGAATGCAACATCAGCTCCAACCAAAGCAAGAATAAAGTAGAACTGAACGAAAAGCAAACAAAACCAAAAAAATAACCGCCACCAATGAAAAAGGGTAAAATAAAGAGTGAAAATCGTTCAGGTCACCCTTCATTAGAAGAGAAGTAATTGATTTTTGAAAAGAAAATATTACAAGAATTCAATTAAACCAAAATAAGTAAAATCTAAAGTGATTAGAGCAGATTTTACCTTAGAAGAATGATAAAATCCAAAGCGCAGTAGAGTTTTTGAGAGAAAAATGGTAGTGTTTTTAGAGGAAGATAGAGAAATGGTTGGATTTAGCTAAATTTTAATTTTGGTTTTTCATTTTTCTTTTTGAACTGAGATTATCAAATAAGTTTTCAGGACTGCAAAATTGAAGTTTTGATTTGGGAGATTTTTTAGTTTAGGAAATAAAAAGAAAGAGATTTGGTAAAAAAAAATATAATATTTAGTATTTTATTTGGTGGGAGAGATAGCACCTCTTTTTTACTAAGTAATGATGGGTTGTACATACGACTAACTAAGAAATTAAATCACTCTCATTAAATATGACCTTTTTGAAGAGTTTTAGTGAGAGTATTTTAAATTCCTCACTAAAACTATAAAAATTAAGTATTTAGTTACAGGATTTGTATCCTCTCACTAAATTTTTGTCTCAAAAGATCAACATTATAGTAGTGTTATTTGAAGTATTAAATTAATAATAAATGTTGTTTCTATTTGGAATTAGATTAATAGCCCAAGTAGTTTGGGCTTAGGCCCAAAAGAGTTTTGGACCAAAGATTAATCTAAAGTATTGAAAAAGCCTATGAACCTTATCTAGGCCTATTTGTTTTATGGATTGGGCTTGGGCCAAGTATTGGCCCAGTTACCAAGCCCAGGTCCATAAAATAATATAGTCAAATTTGGCATATTAGGCACATTATCTTTAATGTGTAAATCATTAACTTCGGCAAATAAAAGATTAGATCACACAGATAAATGTGAGAATGAATGTAGACAAACACACGAGAAGTATCCTCTATATAATTCTTGGCACACTAATGAGTTATACAAGTTGTATACTTATTATGTCAAATAACATGCATGTGATCTAATGGATGATGTCATGAGATGCTTTCTTTTCTCTACATAAATAACCTAAGAAGTGTTCTAAGGTTAAGTGATGAGAATATGAAATAAAAGAAAGAGTGCAGATAATTGTAAAAAAACACACCACAATAGAAATAACTTCTACACAATATAACCCTAAGTGTTCTTACAAAGAATTGAGTTAGTGCAAGGTTTGTGATGGTCAATTAAGAGAACACTTACAACTAGCTAAATCAAAGCAAGAAGGTGATTTGGTGGAGCTTTTGGTGTTTCAAACAAGAGGCCTTACATTTGGGAGGCTAAAGCATTTAATTCAAGAGTTGAACCAAAAGCACTCAAAGCTTGTAGATCTCAACTATTATGGTTGTCATCAAACTAAGAGTTAGTAACTTTTCTTAAACTTAGGATTTCATAGGTTAATACTTTTATATATGTTGTTTTTGCAATTTAGTTATGTGTAACATGAAAAATGGATTCATATGAATGGAATTCTTCATGTCATCAAGGATTATGTTAGCAAAATTTTTGAAATTTTGTCCTACTTAGGCTTGTGCTCACCACACATGTTTCTAATGCCTAAGTTGCATAACCGATTCCATCATATTTTGCATATGAAAATGCAAACTTTGTGTAAAGAGATGATTAAAAAAAGTACAGTTTATGCCAAAAATGTGATTTTTATGCCAAAATGCAATCTTTATATTAAGAATGTAGAATTTATATAGAAATAGTAAAATTTAGGTCAAAAATGCAAAATTTATGTCAAAATATAATTTTAACAATACAAATGCAAAGAAAATTGTAGAAAATGAAAATTTTGGTATTTTTGATAATAAAATGAAAACTTTATGTGAAAAATGATGCTTTTTCTAAAACACGAAAATAATATAAAAATATATTTTTTAATGTGAAAATGCATTTTTATGATGAATATGATCTTTGAATGATATGAAATGCAAAATATTGAGAAAAGTTGTAAAAATGCAATTTTTATTATAAAAATGGTATTTTGTGAATTTCACATTTTCGAGCTAAAAAATGAAAAATGACAGTTTAATAAGATAAAAATAAAGCAACTATTATTCAAATAGCATGAAAAACTGCCAATCTCACCATACAAATACAACATATTCACAATTTGTTGGCTACGAGAAATTAAAATAGAGAATTGGAGTATAAGAGAAAAAATGCAATTATACAAAGAAGTAAATGTGCAAAAATGATTGTTTGGTCCTTAGATTTTACTTAGCTTGTTTTAAGAACTAGAAGCTTTTGCTTCATTTGATTTTAAAATTGTCCTCGTTAATAGAGTGAAAATGATGTGAGAAATGTAAATTCACATACCTTTAAAGCGTGCTTTGACAGAGATGAAGCTAGGTTTGGTTCAAGTAGGTCTAAAATCCTAAGAGAAAAATGAAGGAAATAGGTTTAAAATGTCAAAATCATGAGTCCTGAGTCTTCAATCCAGCATAGTAACGGTATAGTGTGTAAATAGGCCCCTAAAATGAGAGGATTTTAGTATTTATAGACGGTAAAAATTTGCATGTGCATGTGTGAAACATGCATGTCTACAAGGAATTGTATGATTGCCTACGTGGAACAAACATGAGAGTGATTGGAGTTATGGTTTACAGCACGTTTGCAAAAATTTAGAGCACATATACGTATAAAACACATGTCCATATGCCAAAGAGCACATGGGCACGCATTTTACAGTGCATATGCACCCTCCTATGCTTGTCTTGCACATGTGCATTTACTTGGAATTTTTTAACTTCATTTTTTTTAGTTTTTTTAGGTTTTCAAGTCTTGCAAAGGTGTTTCGGACTTCCATTTTGACAAATCAACTTCCATTTTTGTTAAATCAAGTCATGGTCTTTTGAGACAAACACTGGTCAAATAAACTATCTATTTTAAGTGATGATCACTTGAAACATGCGATTTATCATTCCAAGAACTTATTTTGTAAAATAGAAACTTGACTCAATGATTTAGTGATTGCCTTATCATCTCGTAAGTCCAGTTCATATATTTTTTAGGTTTTTCAAAATTTTGCACACTTTAGAAGTAGTATGAATAGATATACTCTTGTACTCTTCAAAATTTTGTTTTCATCATCAGACTTTTTTTAGGGTAGTCAAAATTTGATATATAACACAAACATTAATATGTCCGAGGAGAATTTGACCTTTGCATGATCAAAATTATTCTAAATAATTATATGATTTTGGAATGCTATTTTCAATTATTATTCATTATTTTTAATTTGTATATTTCAATTGGTATCATGATATGTCATATCTTTTAGAGAACTCTTTTGATATGTCTTATCTTTTTTTAAAAAAAAAAAACTCTTTGGACTACTTATTGAGAATCATGATTGCTATTTGCAATCTTTAATATATGCTATACTTGGCATATATTTCACTTTACATAATTAATTTTTCACTTAATTATTATAAGGTACCAATTGGTATTATACCTTTTTACTTGGTTCACTACTTTTTTAATTGATATCTTTATTTTTTATTAGCATTCATTTTATATTTGTCATCCATTTCATTTTTTGTGCCTTTATTTTCAATTGGTATCATTCATCTTATTTGATTTACTTTATTATATTTCATTTGACATTTATGTTTCCTCCCTTTTTCATTTTCACAAAGGGGGAGAGAAATTTGGCATTTTGAATGATAATGATTATACTTGAATTATAACTAGAATGCCAAATTATGGGAGAAACTAAATATTTAATGTTTTTAAATTATATTGGGAATATTTAACTCACCCTAGCATATATTGAGCAAGAGAAATTTTCAAATCCTTTGTTATATGATTAAAAGGGAGTATTACGCACAAATGCACATATATACATTTAGTGATTCTTCATTATCATTCAAAAATTGATTGTCAAAGTGAAAAGGAGGAGATTGTTGACCTTTTCATGATCAATCTGTAATTACCCTTAGTTTTGACTTTAACTATACTAATATATGTGTTTAAGTGTGTATTTTAGTTAGGTTTAAGACTTTGAGTGAAGTTTTGGAGCTTAGAATATGCCTAAAACATGAAGGCAAGGATGCTCATTAGTGGCATCATGATTATGATCATTCCCAGGAGCCAATTGAGAGCCGAATTCATGTTATTCGGATTGGTAGTGACCCTCATTGTCCTCCTCACAGTTGTGACCATCACCCTCACGATCATGAGTATCTCAATCATGATTCGAAGCAAGCAAAACTCAAGTGAATGAAAAAGGAAGTGGTGCTCACAGGCGTGGTCGGGATCATGAGCGTCACCTTGATAATGTAGCAACCTTTATAGTGGCTAGTTTACAGCTCCAATGGCTATAAAACTAAATGTTACAATTGTGCACCTCCCCTCATGATCGTGAGGAGCATTTTTCCAACAAAAAGTGAAAGAAATATTAAATAAATATGTAAGAATATTGGGGACAAAAATTAAAGCCCCAACAATTGTATTTTAGTCCCCTGATCTAAAAACGAGCTCAAAACATCATTATAAGAGTTTGAGACTTTGAGGAATAAATTTATTATATAAAAATCATTGAGCTATAGTTGTTTCTTTCATAATTTTCTCTTGTATATTCTTTGTTTGTAAACAAACTCTTATTGAGTTTATGTATACCCTTCTTTTGAGAGTTAGGTGAGTGTTAGAGATAGGATTCTTTCAACTACTCCTTCTTTGGGGTTAAGAAAGAGGGTAGTGAGGTTCTTTCTCTTTGGGTTATTGTTGATCCTTTGGAAAATAACTTGTTGTAAAGGTTTTAAGTTAGCCTTGAAAACTCAATTAGGAATAGTTTAAGTGTGATTAAAAAAAACTTGGTAAGAGGTTATAAGTGCCCTTGAAAACTTAAGTTGTAAAGGTTTGACTTCAGCCTTGAAAAAAACTTATTGTAAACAATCTAAATTAATATATTGGTGTGGGGGTTAAGAAATCCTAACTTGGGGATAACTTAAGTGGTGATATAGATTCATTTAGGAATCAAACTCCTTAAATTGCTTATGACTAACTTCTCTTTCTTATGCTTATTCATTCTTCTTAAATCCTTTTGATTTTCTTTTCAATTTTTAAATTTTTCCTAAACCTTAATTAGCTTTATTCACCCCCCCCCCCCTTCCCCCGAGTATTTTCAATAAATACATATAAATTGTGGTGCTCAATATTTACCAACTGACATTTATAACACTTTACTTTGCAATTTAGAACCATAAAAGATTCAAGATTCAGGAATTGGTGCAATCATCTCAATTTTTTCATGTTCATCATATGAATGTTCAGTTTATCATGCGAAATTTGGAAGGTTTCATCGTAGTACATCTCTTCATACTTAAATATTTTATGACATTAAGATAGTAGAAAAAATGAGCTAAGATTAACCTCTACCTAAAGTGTGAAAGGTTCGACAATTTCCTTTATCAATAGCATAAAGCATGTTCGACTATGAGCTTAATCAGATGCTAGAGCTAGAGTCAGATTTGTGATCCTTGATATTGTTATTTGGATGTTAAAGGAGCATGTTTATTACCAGTTCATGTGCAAATCTACATGTCTTTTGATCAACTATTTTGTTTATTGCCTCTTATTTATTCTTTTCAGCAAAAGAAAGGATGGTTAACACAACCATTACTATCAACATGTCTATCAAAAGTAGTAAAATTCTTAAAAATTGATGTCCCACTCTTTTTTGACTTACAAATACTAAGACCAAGATCTAATTCAAGCTAAGAATAGTTCAAAGGATGGAAGTGTTAGTAATGGCCAATTTTGAATGATTATTACGCATCATAATAACTTTTTATTTATTTATGAAATAACATTTATTGTAATACTTTAAGTGAGTAATCAAACAATTGATGACCCAAAGTTAAAGTGCTTTTAAAAGTAGGCTAATAAGCTAAATTAATTGAGAATTGAGGCTAGGCCAAGTTTGCTGAAAAGGTAGCCTCTGCCACTACAAAAAAAGGGGAAGATAAGATGGTAAAGGTCTTAGGTTGCTACTAAGCCACCAGCTTCTCTACTATCAAACAAGCATGAATATGCAAACATTAAATGAGCCATTGATCTAACTTAAAATTCATATGTTAGGTTAGGATAGGTCTTAAAAATATCAATTGCCTTCTGTGTAGAAGCTACATTCAGAACCTACTTTTTATGCTCTTGCACATTCACCCAAAGTCCATGTATCTCAAATGTCTTCATCTAATTTTAAGAGTCTTATGTCTTACAGTCCACTGCACCAAATTGTTAGATAATTATATTATATATTTCCTTCTCACGTTAATGTGAGAGATTGAATGAACCCATACAGTTAAATATGATAGCAAGAGCATGCACATCAGTTTGGATGTGTTCCTTTCCTATAAGATTCTCATTCTAAGGCCTTTTGCAAATAGCAATGAGCTATGTTCATTTTTTTAATGTCCTAGTACATCATGGCAACATTATAAATAAATGTTACAACTACATTTGAATGGTCTCGACTGGACTACAAGCTAAGTAAGAGTGATCTATGGGACATATGGCATAGTGCAAATTCTATCTGATAAAGGCCATGGCAGAAAAAGCTGTCCATTTAGCTCAACTGATGAGATATGGGAAAAATGATCCAAAACTTCAACTTTGGTTTCCTGAATAGAGTTTGCATAAAACACAGCAATGTAGTTAACAGGGTCACTAAAACACCTTGCCTACCTATTCTTGTGAAAATTCTTAAATATTATGGCCTGAAGTGTAACTTCAAGTGGAATGGTGTCAAACTCTCATCTCAAATCGAATCGACATCTAGATTCCCAATAGTAGCCCTGAACAATGTTAAATGTTGATATATTGCACTAATTATATAATCTAATTGCTTAGCCTTTGAAGTCAACGTTTGATATTCTATAGCGAGCCATAAACGGATGACTAGATTATAAGCTTCAAAGTCTTTGGTCTTCTTCAAATATTTGTCGAGAATAATTGAGCAACATTTGGAGCAAAACTCGAACATACCAATAGTTAAGTTTTATTTTCTTAATTTTTTATCTTCACTTCTTAATTATTTATTCCCATAAGAGTAACTATAGTTCATCGCACATGCATACTCATACATCTACATATTGATGCATATCCATTAAAATAAAGTTGAAAAAAAAAATCATAGCTCTATGCATGGAGCTTAAAAAATACATAAATCATATTAGTATATATTTATGAATACATCAAGGACTCACATTAATTATTAAAAGAGATCAAACGATCCTAAAAATTTTATTTTTCGTTTGTCTATTATTACAGTTAAAGAAAGTACATTAACTAGCCACGGGTATGGATGCTATTTTGAGCGCCTTATTAGGCCCATATTACTTGATTAATGACTGTCCAAAAAATTGAATTCTTTAATATTCTTCTTTGACATCGATAAAACATTAATAATGCTCGATTTGGACATTAACATTGAATTGACCATGATAAAAAGGGGCAGATAACATTAAACACCACATCGAGCTACGCTAGTGGTAAAATTCCATGCTTTTGTTATTCAATATAAATAAATTATGATTCATTATAGGTATCTATCATATGGACATACAATAAAGACTAAACATCCACCAGCACTCTATGCCTACTCGGATGAATGCTCAGCACTACCCATGCTTAAGACTCACAAGCACTCATGGTCGGCTTAAGACTTACCTACACTTAACCATGTTTGGTTAAGCTCTCATTGACACTCAAAACATGCTCATATTAAAATTTACCGCACTCTACACATGCTCTTATCAAAATTCACCAGTACTTTATGCATGCTCAGCCCAATAATTTGCAAGCAGTACGGGTGCTCAATTCAATGTGAAAGACTAGCGCCTAGTGCTAAATATAGTTCACCAACACTCTATGCATGCATGGTAAATTAATTTGCCAGCACTACAGGTGCTCGGTTCAATGCAAAAGATAATACAATGACTCACCAAGAGCAATGGTACTCAATTTGACATGAAAGATAATGCAACGATGAACATTACTCTAAATTATTCGAATATAAATATCCAAGCAACACTCGAGAGGACTCTTGATACCCCATATCATAATCTAAGTTCAAAATTCAAGCCCAATACTTTGAAGTCCATGAAGAAGTATAAATCCAAATGGAAAAAGTAAATCTACTACTTTTTTAATAAAGAGGAATAATCCAGCAACGATAAGCAAAGATGTCCAAATCCTACCAGGTTTGAGTTATATATCCCTATATAAATCCCTATGCTCTCTTATATTATGATTCAAAATTAATTCTATACATTCTTTACATATTCAATATACCCAATACTAACTTAATCAATGGAGCGTTTGTGGAGGAAACCCCACAAGTTCACCCTAGTTCTTTTTGTGCATTAAGATTCCGCATCTGAGTTAATTTCATAGTTATCAATATGAGATATAATAATAAATATATAATTGTGAAAATAATAATTAATAATTTCATATAAAAATAAGTTTATTTTCAAACTTCAGATGAAAAAACTACTTAAACATTACCAAATAAAAAATGATAGGAAAACTATATAATTTTTTCAGTATTTAAAAATTTTAGTGGATTATCCTATAAAATAATAAAATAAAAAAGTTCAAATGGATAAAAATTAAAAGTATAAATAACTTTGTAGCTATAATTTAAAATAAGGGGATCATGTTTAATGTTTTACTAATTAAAGTTATAACTCAACAATATAATCTATTGTAAATAAATTTAAGAATCTAATGTGTGTGTATATATATTGTTTTTTTCTTTTGGGATAACTATGAAAAAGTAGCTTATAGATTAGCGTTTTCAGCATGACAGGTTTGTATTTTTTTTTTTTTTTTTTTTTTGTACTTAGGTGACCTATGGTACATTGCCATTAGCACTTTAGTGATAAACTCTATAATATCGTTAGGTAGTCTTACTTGGCAGATGATGTGTGTGTGAGGGATGATGTGGCACACAAGTGGTAGATGATGTGGCACCACATCATCTTCCACATAGAATTACTCAATAGTATTACTAATAAAGTGCTAATAGTGGTATACCATAGGTTACCTAAGTGCAAAAAAGAAAAATCACTAGATTTTTTTTTCGCATATATTAATCGAACATAATTAATCAAAACTCAATGGCTATAACGTATCAAAATTTATTGATCAAAGAAAGTAGTAGTGACTGCATGAGATTTAAATTAAATAATTTAGGTTGAGGTCTTAGGAACTTTTTGAAGAGCTTTAGTTAATTAGTTCAAACTGAAATTTCCATTTCTTCATTTGCCTTGCAAATGAAGTTTAGACTGAGGTCCTTGAAACTTCAATTTGAACTAATTAACTAAACTCTTCAAAAGGTTTTAAGACCTCATCCTAAACTATTTGATCTAAACCTCATTGGCAGTCATTGCTACTTCTCTTAATCAATAGAGTTGGATGCAACTACACTCAATATTTATTTGAAAAATATTGTAATGATTAATATTAAATTGATTTAGATCTATATGATAACCGATGACATGAATTAAATTTATTTTTTTCATATTTTTAATTTTTATTAAGATTTAAAAAGTAAGATGGGTCAAATGCATGGGAGGGCACCAAACTTTAGCTTTGTTTCAATTTAGTTATTAAACTTTAATTTGTATCTTTTTAATACTAAACTTTGATTTAGTTTCGTAACAGTCACTTAAAAATTTTTGGTACCTGAACAATCCAGAATTACTATTTTAGTCCAGAATTAAAAAAAATTTGCAAATAAGTCTATATTTTTATATATATTTATAGAAAATAAAAAAATTTGAAAATTATTTTGATTCCGCCTAGTAAGAGCAGGCTCATCACGAGAGGTATCAAAGCCTAATAGAAGTAAACTTTCAAAAATTTTATAATTTTTAGATTAAATTGAAAAGATAAAGAGATTGACGAAGTAAAATGGTTTTTAAGAAAAATTTAAAGGACTAAAAATTTTTAACGGCGCCATTTTTAAAACAAAATCAAAGTTGGGTGACTAAAAAGAAACAAATTGAAGTTTAGTACCCAAACTGCAATAAGTGTAAAGTTGGGTGACCACCATTGTATTTAATCCAAAGTAAGATTATTTGAAAATGCAATAAATTATTATTTTTGTTTAAATCATTAGTATATAAAATCAATTGAATTTTGATTAATTATGTTTGATTAATATAGTACAAAAAAGTACCTTGTCTTTTTTTTCTTTTTTTTTTGCATTTAGGTGACATGTAGTACACTACTGGTAGCACTTCAATTTAGTAATTCTACATGGTAGATGATGTGGTGCCATACCATCTGCCATGTGTGTGCCACATTATCTCCTTACATCGTTTGCCACATCATTTGCCAAGTAGGATTACTTGATAGTGTTACAAAATTTATCACTAAAGCGCTAACAATGATGTACCACATGTCACCTAAATGCCAAAAAAAAAAACTACAGACCCCGTCATGCTGAAAGTGCTAAACCACAAAGTACTTTTTCATACTTTTCCCTTTTTTTCAAAATAAATAATAATAACAATAATATGTTGTGCGAGATTGTAGTTTGAGTTGGTGTGTTTTATATAAGTAGTCAAATTAAAGAGGATTAGTGCACTGTTACATATGCATCATCAAATCACATGGAAGAAAAATAATTATATCAGAATCGGTTTTGTCACCTACCCAAGATTGTAATCTTAATTACTATTTATATATATTTAATTATTTTATAAATCACTTGAATTAAATCAGTATTTAGTTTAATATAGAGATATTTCAGTAAATTATTTAGTGTTGAACCTTGAGGGGTAAAACGATCATTTTTTATGGTCACAACTAATTAAGTAAAATTATATTTAACTTGTGTATTTGAGTGTTTATATTCAGCTCAATTAAATTTGTAACAATCAGATGTGGCGCAAGCAACTATTAGTGCATCATGATTATAACAAAAGGCAAAATCGAAGATCGAATTTTTATGGCAAAAGCTGAAGTAGGATCTGGTGGAAAATTATGGAAATCTTCATTTTAGGTGGTCACAAGTGAATTCTAACCATTAGAAAAAAATTTCTAGCAAAATTACAAAAATCATATTTACAATTTTAAGAAAATTCCTGAAGTTAGTCACCATCAGTGTCATGATCATTGTGATGATTAGTCACCACTAGTATCATGATCATAAAAGCGCAAAAATTTATAATTTTGTTTTGGTGCCCCCGATTATCATGATCGTGACGAATTCTTCATGATCATGATAATGTCGCAGACCTGATTCTTTTTGGGTGGTTTAAACGACTCTATTTGCATTAAATGCACCTCTAACAACTCTTTTTCTCCATGAGGATATAAATACACTATAACTTCAGCTGGAGAGAGTCAATGAAGTTGAGCAAACAAATCTAGATCAACATTTGAGCATTTAATCTTGAAATCAATTCTTCAACCACCCAAATCTTCATTTTTAATTCTTGTAATTTCTATTTATCTCAAGAGTCTTCTTGAGTGTGGGTTGGTGAGTGTTTATTACCTTCATTCAAAATCTCAATATTGTGATTGAGTGATTTGGGTTAGGGTTTTAAACACTTGTAAGCTAAGAGGATTGTTCTTAGCATTTGGGTTAGAGTGTGAGCCTTGGTAAAACACTTGGATTTAAGTGTAAACCTTGTGAAAAACACTTGGGTGGCTCAGTTTAAGCTTGTAAGGGTTTAATCTACACCTTGAAGTAGATTGGTAGTGGATTAAAACTCTTAATAAGTGTTTAAGGAGGGGACGTAGGCTTTGAGGGCCGAACCTCTATAAATCCTTTATGTTTATTGCTCTTATACTTCATCTATTTCAGCTTTAATTTTGTTCTTAGTTTATTCTTGGGTGGAAAATCAAAATTACCCATATTGTATAAAAAGCCAATTCACCTCTCCCTCTTGGCACTTGTGGAATTACATTTGGTATTAGAGCTTTGGTCTCCATTCTTGAAGATTTAACCATCATGGAGAAAAGAACATGGCCTCCACAAGTCAAGTTGTTGCCGCCCCCGATGTTCATGGCCCTAGCTACACAATACCTCCATTTTTTTATGGTACCGATTATGCATAATGGAGAAACAAAATAGAGATGTTCTTAGATAATGAAGGAGTTAATTTATGGGACATTATTGAAGAAGGTTAGAGTCCTTCTACAAAAAAAGACAATGAAGGCAATAAGGTGATCATTCCTATAAAGGAATGGAGTGACGAGGAATCAAAAGCTAACTTGAGAAATAGAAAGGCAATCACCATCCTCTATTATGGTTTGAGTAGGGAAGAATACAATGGAATAGAGCATTTGAGATCGACCAAAGAAATTTAGGAATATCTAAAGACCAAACATAAAGGTAATAATCAACTCAAGAATAAAAAAATTGCAAATGCTTGGAAGAGAATATAAGTTTTTTAAAATGAAGTCCAATGAGAAAATTAGTGAGATGTATAGTAGACTTATCACTCTCATCAATGTTATAAGGAAAGTTGGAAAGAAATTCTCAAATGAAGATGTCAGCAATAAAATTCTTATGATTTTACCTCAAAAGATTTAGGAAGCTAAGATTGCTTTAATTAAAGAAGCAAATGATCTTTCTACTCTACCTATGGATGAACTTCTTGGAAAGCTTCTCATATATGAAATCAAAATGACTCAAGTAGTTTAAGAAGAGAAGACCAAGAAGGACAAAAGTATTGCTCTCAAAATAAGTAGAGACACTAGTGATAGTGACTCAAATGAAGATGATGATGAGTATGCTATGATTTCAAGAAAAATTAGAAATCTCAACATGAAGAAGAGAAGAAGATTCAAAAGGCAAGACTCAAGTAACAAGGATCAAGTCATTTGCTATGGATGCAACAAACCGGGTCATATTAACTTCGAATGTCCAAAGTTCAAAAAATCCTTCAAAAAGATAAAAAGTTTAAGAAGGAAAAGAAACAAGCACTTAAAGCAACTTGGGATGACTCTAGTGAATCTAGTGATGATGACACCGATGAGGAAGTTGCCAATCTTTACTTCCTAGCATTGGAGGAACCTTCAAATGATGAGGTAACTCTAGAATTTGAATCCAATGATGAAATGTTACTTGCTTATGAAAAATTGATGCATAAATGTGATAAATATTTGTCTGGAATTAATTCACTCAAAGAAATGGTCAAAACTCTAGAAGAAGAACTTGAGAATTCAAGATCCTCTAATGAAGAGTTAACCAATTCATTGAATAAAAGTAATTCTAAGAAAATTGAGATTACTAATGAAAATACAAAACTCATTGAACAAAATTCATTTTTGGAAAATGAAAATAACAATCTTAAAAATTCCATATCTAAATTTAACAAAAGAAAGGAAATTTTTTATGGTATGATTTCTATGACTTCCACTCCTTTGAAATCTAAAGGTGGAATTGGTTTTGAAAATGCCTATGCTAGCTCTTCAAAAGTTATAAGCCTAAGTACTCAAAATACTAAGGTTTACCAAAAACCTAGTCTTAAAACTAATGTACCTAAAAACTCTAATGGTATTAAGACTAACAAGTCTAGAGCTAATAGTTCAAGAGGACCCAAGCCTAGGAAATATCATCATGCTCATTCTCATGGTTTTAATAGTTTTAAAATGAAAGAGCACGCACAAAGTTTTAGATATCATTATTATGGTGTGATGGGGCACAAAAATTCTAGATGTTATATAAGAGAACTCATTTGGGCTACTCAAATGATGGATCTTTCAATCCTAACCCCCAAGGACCCAAATATATTTGGGTACCTAAAGTGAGATGAACTATTTATATGTAGGTGTTTGGAATCCATAACATTCAAAGAAAAGTAGTATCTAGATAGTGGATGTTCAAGACACATGACCAGGAAGGCTAACCTCTTCACTCATTTAGAAATGAAGAAGGGAGAAATGAAGAAGGGAGGCAAGGTTACATTAGGTATAGACTATGATGAAACATCTACTTCGGTTACTAGATTAGAAGCAATTAGGATGTTGCTTGCATATGCATTGTACATAAATTTTAAGCTTTTTCAAATGGATGTAAAGAGTCCATTTTTGAATGGTTTTATTGGGGAAGAAGTCTATGTTGAACAACCTCTGGGTTTGGAGCAACATGACTTTCCTAATCATGTCTTTGAATTGTTAAAAGCATTATATGGTTTAAAACAAGCTCTTAGAGCTTGGTATGAAAGGTTAAGTGCATTTCTCTTGAAAAATGATTTTTCTAAAGGCAAAGTTGACACCACACTTTTCATCAAAAAGCATAAATATGACATTCTTATTGTGCAAATATATGTGGATGGTATTATTTTTTATGCTACTAATGAGCTTTTATGTGAAGAATTCTCTAAGTGCATAAAGAATGAGCTTGAGATGAGTATAATGGGAGAACTTAAATTCTTCCTTGGATTGCAAATAAGACAATGCACAAGTGGAATCTTCATCAATCAAGCAAAGTACACCAAGGATTTGCTAAAGAGGTTGGGGATGGATGGAGTAAAAGTAAGCAAGACCCCTATGTGCACCGCCATCAAACTTGACAAAGATGAGACTAGTAAGAGCATTAATGAAAAGAAATATCGAGGTATGATTGGTAGCCTTCTTTATCTTATCGCACGTATGCCTGATATTATGTTTGTTGTGTGTATGTGTGCTCATTTTCAATCTTGTCCTAAAGAGTCCCATTTGAATGCGATGAAAAGAATTTTAAAATATCTTGTTGGCACATCTCATTTAGGACTTTGGTACCCTAAGAATGCATCATTTGATCTTATTTTCTAATCGAATACAGACTATGCCGAGAATATCCTAGATAGGAAAAGTACCTCTGGTGCTTGTCAATTTCTAGGAAACTCTCTTTTTTCTTGGTTTAGTAAGAAATATAATTTGGTTACATTGTCTACCACCGAAGCAAAGTATATTGTCACGGGTTATTATTGTGCACAAGTCTTATGGATTAAACAAAAAATTATGGATTTTGGATTAGTTCTTGATCACATTCCAATTAAATGTGATAATATTAGTGCAATAAACTTGTCTAAGAATCCAATTCAATATTCTAGGACTAAACACATTGACATTAGGCATCATTTCTTGCTTGATCATGTGCAAAAGGGTGATGTTGTATTGGAATTTATTGATACAACAAACCAACTTGCGGATATATTTACTAAACCTCTTTGTGAAGAAAGAATAAATTTCATTAAAAGAGAAATTGGCATGTTTGATAGAAATACATTGTGATATGTGTTTGTTTGCGGCATTATAATTAATTGATTGAACCTTGAGTGATCAATTTGATATTTTCTTGATCCCTGATTAATTATAGTGCAAAATTGAATTAGTCCCTAATGTGTTTGAAGAGGCTCAACCAAAGTTCAAAGTTTCATTTTTGAAAATTTTGAATTTAAATCATGACTATTATGCTGTTGTCACTAACAGTGAAGGTTCTATTCTTTCAAATAAATTCATTTCTCTTTTTACTCAAATTTTTTTTTAGGTGAATAAATTTTTATATTTATTAAAATTTATTCACTGATTGTAATTCATTTGAAATCAGCTTTATTGCATTCAAACTTTTATGATAGAAAGTTTGATGATCACTACTTTTAATTATGATTGCTTAATTGCAATCATAACTTTATGTGTCATCGAGTATGACTGAATGAGTTTTAACTATAGTGTAAAAAAAATTTCATGATCATGACACTCCATTCATTACTCGCAATGTGTCTAGGTTATTGGGGTATTTAAAGCATCTTTTACTTTAACCTAATCTCTCATCTTCTACCTCCAGCGCCGCACACCACTACACTCTCTCTCTTTTTTAACCTATTTTTATCATTTTTGTTTTTAACCTAATCTCACATTACTTTCACAATCATTTTATAATCATTCTTTGTCATCACATCATCACTAAGTGGAAATATCAAATCAGTTACAAAAACCATTTGTCTCATAGTCCCCCCTTGAATCAGTCCCCATTCAAATTGCATATGTCATTATGTCAACCTCTAAGGAGCCGACAAAGAAGGGCAAGCAGCAAAAAATTATGTGAAAGAGGGGCCCATCTGATTAATTGTTTTCCTCACTTGTAACCAAAGAGCAAAAATAAAGGTACAATATTCTAAAATCTCACCCAATTCATTCAACACAAATTTTTTATTGGAACTGTGTGAAAGAATTGGGTTATGAAGATAAAATGATAGAATTGCTTGAGAAAATAAAGTTAAGCGGATTTCTTGAATTACGTGAAACTACCTCTCCCGTTCTTACCTTATAGTCCACATTAAAACTAGATAAGGATATTTCACTATCCTTTAGGTTGTGCAACGAAGAAAAAACCCTCGTATTGGATCCATTGAAAGAAGCCCTAAGATTACCCACGGTAGGTCATTGTGCCTACAAGGATGAGCCATTGTTTGATGAACACAGGGCATGGCAAGAATTGATAAGGGAGAGTAGGTTTAGACCAAAAATTACTAAAGATTCTAGAATGATTTCTTTTGTGCATAAGTATTTGCACTGTTTTATCTCACACTCTGTGTTGGCTTGAGGTGAGAGCCATAGTAATGTCAGGAAATTAGAGTTTTTTGTGCTTTGGTGTGGAGAAAAAGGGTGGCTCTATCTAAATTTTTTACAAAACACCAATGGAGCATTGCTACTACTAATTCCAAAAAAATTAGAGTTAGAGCTTACATCATCATTCTTACTAAGTCTTTGAACCTGCTACGTCCTGATGAAGATTGCTTCCATTCTCCCCCAATTCATCCAAATGACAAGTTGAACTTGGACATTTGGGCACGTAACTTTGCAATTAGAAAATTTATGGTTAATGGTGTCACTCATTGGTGTGAAGTAGATAAGAAAGATAATCCTATTTGGCATGATAGTGATTTCATGGAGTTTCAAAAATTGGCCGAAAGTGAAACACCTTCAACCTCTAAGAAGCCCCCCCGCACTTCAGTCCTTGAAGACGATGAAAAAGCCCAACCAACCACCTCTTTTCATTCCATGCTTGATCAGCTTCAAGTCCACATTACTGCACAATTTGGACCAATGAAGACCTCTCTATCTCTCTTGAGGTCTCACCTTATTGGCTTGGAGAAGAAAATTGATTCTTTGGCTGTTGATGTAGCCTCTTTGAAGGCCAACCTCCTTGCTCCCATCTCCCTAATCTACATCATTTGCATCATCTCATAAATATTTTTTTTGGTTACTGCTTTTTATTTTTCAAGTCTTTGAAAGAACCTGAATTGGTTGTTGCCTCTCTCTTGGGATATATTTGCAAGTGTTAATGTTTTTTTATTTATGTTTTGTTTACTGCTTTGGACAACAAACCCCTCATGCTTGTCTCTTTTTGATAGTAACAAAGGGAGAGAAATAACTAGCTAAGTTGTTAGGCTTTATTTTCAATATTGCATGTTGTGAATATTCGACTATATTTAGTAATTGTGAGGATATGTTGGTTAATCGCTATTGAATAATGCTTCTAAGAATTGTTACTGATTTGTGGATATTGTGACGTTGGATATTGACTTCGAAAAGTTTAGTATTCTTGTGTTTGACTTAGTATAAATATTCATGATATATTTTTTTTGAATTGTTATTATTGGTCGATGGGCTTTGATTTTTTTTTACAAGCACTATATATATATATTGGTTTCTCCTTGCTTTGCTTATGGTTATTGGATATGGAGATTGAATCTTTATTTGATTTAATTGTTTACTGAAATAGTTATGGCTATTGACTTTTGATCTTGTTGGATTTTATATTTTGGATATATGTATCACTGGATAATGAGCAAATAGTGAATTTGTGAACTTTGAATTCATTTAAGTAAGGCCGGTGATTTTGTTGATTTTTTTTTTTTTTTTTTTTTGCATGTTCTATGGTAAACTAACAGGTGCAGCTTATGCTCACCATGTCATTTTTTAAAACATTATTGAACCATGCTCGTCTCATAGGTGATAATTTTCTATTTCAATTTCATGATTCTATGAACTTAATTAATAACAGATTAATTTTTGAAATTTAATATGTCAGCAATTGAGACTATAATTGCTAATGTTCATGACAATGCTTCTCTTATAATTTTCACTTATTGGTGACTTATTGCTAAAATTTGCAAAATGGACTTACATATTGAGCTTTACATTTTCTTATTTTAGGCTTATTTTATAGGGGAGTAATTCCTCTCAATTTCTTAGCCTAATTTTACATAATTATTTGTTACTATCAAAAGGGGAAGATTGTTGAACCTTGAGGGGTAAAAGGGTCATTTTTTATGGTCACAACTAATTAAGTAAAATTATATTTAACTTGTGTATTTAAGTGTTTATATTAAGCTCAATTAAATTTGCAACAATCAGATGTGATACAAGCAATGATTAGTGCATCATGATTGTGACAAAGGGTAAAATTGAAAATCGAATTTTTGTGGCAAAAGATGAAGTAGGATCTGGTGAAAAATGATGGAAATCTTCATTTTAGGTGGTCACAAGTGAATTCCAACCATTAGAAAAAAAAATTTCTTGCAAAATTACAAAAATCATATTTGCAATTTTAGGAAAATTCCCAAAGCTAGTCACCGCTAATGTCATGATGATGATGATGATTGGTAACCACAAGTATCATGATCATGAAAGCGCAAAAATTCAAAATTCTGTTTTGGCACCCCCGATTATCATGGTCATGATGAATTCTTCATGATCATGACAATGTTGCAGACCTGATTCTTTTTAGTGGTTCAAACGGCTCTATTTGCATTAAATGCACATCCAATAGCTCTTTTTCTCCATAAGGATATAAATACAACTTTGATTTCAGCTGAAAAGAGTCAATTAAGTTGAGCAAACAAATCTAGAGCAACCTTTGAGCATTCAATCTTGAAATCAATTCTTCAACCACCCAAATCTTCATCTTTAATTATTGTAATTTCTATTTATCTCAAGAGTCTTCTTGAGTGTGGATTGGTGAGTGTTTATTACCTTCATTCAAAAGCTCAATAATGTGATTAAGTGAGTTGGATTAGGGTTTTAAATACTTGTAAGCTAAGAGGATTGTTCTTAGCATTTGGGTTAAAGCGTGAGTCTTGGGAAAACACTTGGGCTTAAGTGTGAACCTTGTGAAAAACACTTGGGTGGCTCAGTTTAAGCTTGCAAGGGTTTAATCTACACCTTGAAGTATATTGATAGTGGATTAAAACTCTCAAGTGGTTGAGGAAAGGATGTAGGCTTTATGTGTTTACTGCTCTTCGACTTCATCTATTTCAACTCTAACTCTGTTCTTAGTTTGCTCTTGGGTGGAAAATCAAAATTACCCATATTGTATAAAAAGCCAATTTAGTAGCAAGAAAATATTAAAAAATCTTTAAACTTATCATTAAAAAATGAATGTCATTACAAACTACAAATTGGATTTAAAAGTATGTTTAGTATAAATAAATTTTACAAAATTTTATAGAATTCAATTGCAATTTCAAATAATATGTGTTTGGTTTAAGAGCCTATTTGGTTCAGCTATTTATATCAATTGATAGTTATTGCAGTTAGTTGATAGCTAGTAGCTTATATATATTAACTGTTTGGTGAAATTATGTTAAGTGTTGCTATTACTATATCAAATAGTCATTAAGGTTATAAATTATTTTTAAATATAATTTAATAATATTTTTTCTATTTATGTAAATTAGATACAAATTATATAGTAATATATAATAATTTGTTATTTTTATTTATTCTTTATTAAAATTATTAATAGAAACTATTTGAAAATTAAGTTAAAATATAAATCTTGTTAAAATATTTTTTAAGAAAATATTATAGATATAAATATTATAATTATTTAACTGCTAGCTATAATTTGAAATAATATAATTTTATTATATATTATAAAAATCAATTATATGCATTTAATTTAAAAATACGGTAGTTATTAATTGTTTTTAATGAGGGTAATATAGTCTAAATTCAAAATAAATTCAAATTATCTATTAGCTTATGGGAAAAAACTCGTATATATTATAAAAATCAATTATATGCATTTAATTTAAAAATAAGGTAGTTATTAATTGTTTTTAATAAGGGTAATATAGTCTAAATTCAAAATAAATTCAAATTATCTATTAGCTTATGGGGAAAAAACTCGAAAATGGAGCTGATTAACTCAATAGTTGTTTTGTGTAAAAATAATTATCAGCTACTGATTTAGAAATCTCTTCAAACACTTAAAATGTCCTTAATCAACTACCTAAATCAGCTAATCAAAACACCCCCTAAATGAACATTTTGTAAAACTTTCTTGCAATTCTAAATTTTATAAATCTGTAGAATTAATTATAAATATATCAAATTCTAATAAAATTGTTGGAATTTCCAAATGAATTCCACAATTTTTTAGTCTATATTTCTAAAATTATTAAAATATCCCTCATTATTTTTATTTTCAAAAGTAAATTTTCTATTTAAAGGGGTATTGTTTGATCAAAATTAAAAATTAACTTGAATTCTAGATTTACATCAAATATAATATAACAAAATATGAAATTCAGTTGACATGAATTTCATAGAGTATTCATTTGAACTAAATATACTTTATCAATAAAATTTCATTGTTGAGAAATGAATTATATTTGAAATTTATTTGAAAATAAAATAAATTTCTTGATAAAATTAAAGAAAAATAATGTAATTTTAAGAAATAAACTAAATGAGTCCTAAAAAAAAATTCAATAAATATATGTTAAGCCCAGTTAATAAGCTGACATCTATATATATGAATTTTGCCGCCTCATTATTAGTGCCGTGTGGCACTTTATAAGCCGGATAGGTACCCTGTGCTTGATGTGGTTTTCTTTAGGTTATAAAGTGTAAAGTTATGGAAAGTAAAAGGGTTTTAAACAGATGTCAGTTACAGTGGAGGAGACGAATCACTCAAAATCAGCCTTAAATGAAAGCCCACTTTTATAGTTCTATTCCCTGCAAGCAAGTACCGGCAGTCTCCACCTACACCACTTTTAGCAGCATCAGGAGCAGCAGTTGCAATTGCAGCCCCCACCTTTCGACGTGATCTGATGCCCATGAACTCTGTCTGTTGGTGTTTATAGAAGAAAAGAAAGAGTCATTTGATAGGAATCTGGGTGGAGAGTTTATTCACTACTTCATGATCAGCTACTGAGCACTCCTGCATGGTAGGGACATGTTCAATGGCTTTCTTTGGAGCGTCACCTTTCCTCTCACGTTGTTCTTTTATTTCCTTCAATTCAGTGACTTTTCGCCTTTTAGGTTTACAAAATTCTTACACTTTTCGGTTTCCACTCATTCCAATTTCTATTTTATTAAGTTCATTTATTTTGGTTTCCACTTTTTGCCTTTATAGATTGTCGTACCCAGGATCCTCCATTGGCAGCACATAAACAAGAATCTGTAAACAATTTCTCTACGTCTTATAGCACTCATTGTTAATGTTTACAAGCAGTTGATAGTCCAGCTTTTTGCTGTGAGAGATCAGCTCAAGCATAAATCTTTCAAGACTAAAAGTACTGAAGTTGAGCACTCCCCACAGTGTAATTAGTTTGCTTTTAAATCACTGACTTCCTGTTAAGGTTCCAATGGCTTTTCTTTTTTTCGACAGTTGCCTTCATCCATCTGCCTCCTGAAGTTCCAAGCTCCAGCTGTCTTTTCTTTTTAAATTATTGAACTAAAAATTTGTGAGAAAAACAAAAAAATATTTGCATGATTGCTAGGATCAACAATTCCTGAACTGCATGCCTCTTGAAGCTGTTGATGAGGTGTTGTATATGAATTTGGATTCACAAATGTAGCTAAAATGTTAACAGAGTTGTTAGTGAATGTTCAGATTTTTTAAACATTTTCTCTATTCCATGATAGGGAAAAACCTTTGCACTCCATTTTGTTTACTGAATTGTGTATGTTCTTATTTTTGCAGCTTACATGCATGTTGCCTCACTATGTTCAAATATTTAAAGACAAGGCACGTAAGGCAAAAGGGATGCAAATAGATGCATTGTAAGATGGCTGCTTGGATCATGAGTTGTTCTCTCTTTCTTCTATCAAGGTATTCCCCTCTTTATTTCTTCTATGCATTACAATTATGCTCCAAGAAAACTTAACAATTGAGGGTTTTTGCGCTTCAATCTTTTCAATATTTAATATTCTCTTCTGGTGATAGGGCTAGACTTGAGTTCTAATGATTTATGCTTTAATTCACATCTCATTTTGCTTATTTTTAATATGAACAAAGTACTTTTTTTCCTTATTGCTTCATTTACTTGGAATATTTAAACTGTCAAATAACAATCTCATTAATGAAGTTTCCTCAGGGCAAGAAAGATTTGGTAGCTGTTGATACTGCTGAAAATTATGATCAGAATGGTGAGTTAAGAGACAGTGAAAATGATGAGACCCGTGATCGAGATCAGAAGTATTCATCCAGTGATATGGATTCTGATGAAGAACGAAGGAGGTTATTCCTTGTATCCCTGCATTATTACTATTTTTAATTTGAGGAATCCAATCATTAAAATTGTCTGCATTTTGATGTCAAATATGGTGAACAAATGGAAGAGTTTCTTGATCTGGCCTATGAAAGGTTTGTGGCCAAAAGGGATGGAAGTACAAAGCAACGGAAACATGCAAAGAAGGCATATTCTGAGCTTTTCGAGGTATGAGGCAAAGAAGGCTTACAATTGTTTGATAGTGAACTATGTAACTGCCTTATGTGCAAGTTTTATAGGTTTTATTGGGATTTATTGGGATGGTGCCATCATCATTGTTTCTTATGGTGTTTATCATTTCATGCTTCTACAGAGTGATGAAAATGATGAAACTATGCAATCTGATTATGACTCAGACAAAGACCAAGGTGATGGGGAAGCAAATCCTCTCAGGGTGCCCTTCGATGATGGGGAAGTGCCTACCTAAGAAGAAACTACAAACAAATGGTTTACTCAGGATATCTTTGCCAAAGCTGTAGAAGATGGAGATTTAGGCAAGTTTGACAGTGAAGATGAAATGAAGATAGAGAAGCAAGAGGAACAACTTGCTATCCCCAAAAATGATAACAAAAAAATCTGCAAGGTCTAAACATGCACAACACCAAACTACCAAAGCAGAATATGATTTTGAGATTGTCCCTGCTCCAACTACGGATTCTACAAAAAAAAAAAAAAAGTCGTGGTAAATTCTTTTAAAGTTTTTTTTTATTATGTTGCTCTTATTACTTAGCTTACTCTCTTATTATTTTTATTTTTTTTATATCAGTTTATTATTAATAATTTTGTTGATGCATATAAATTTTATTTTAAGTTATAATTTTATTTTATTGAGTTTTTATATTTTTTTATACCATTTTATATATGAACTAAATTTAAAGTGATCATTTTCATTTTTTTTTTTTAGCCCATTAAAAAATATCCATGAAATTATTAAATTAGTTATAACTGATGTTAGATGATTTTTATTTTTCATTCAAAAAAAAAATTGAATTATGAATTAGGGAATGAAATAAATAGGTTTGATGGTATAAATTAGCCCATCATTAATAATTGTTAAATATTTCACCAAAAATAATAGTAAATAATTATCTCCATGAAATATATTTAATCCCATTACAAAATATAACTAACATTATAAGCTTTTTTTTTTCTCACTAATTTCAAAAACCAATTAATTACAATATATTATTATTTATAACTTTATTTCATATTTTTAAAAAATATATATTATTTAAAAAAATTACTTTTCCGCACAATACACAGACCATCAGCTAGTAATATATAAAAGCTAAAGACATCTATTTTGCCACTTAGGACAAATTTTGCCATGTATCTCTTTTTATCCTAACCATTTTTTCTTTAATTTTCATCTAACGTTTTATTTTTAATTTTTTTTACTTTACAACATAATAATGAGCATTAATGTATTATATTTTTTTTTTAACTTCTCATATTTCTAACTATGTTTATTTAACTTTTATTATTTATTTTTCACTTTTTAACATATTAATAAGCATTATTTTTTAATATTTTTATCTTTTTCTATTTCTAATTATATTTATATTAATTGTAAAAATTCTAAATTTTTACAATTAACTATTTCTACATTTACCGATTATTTACGTAAATTTTTATTATAATATAAAGAAAGACTTTTAGTTATAAAATTAAATTAGATTTTATGAAAAATTAAAAATTATAAACTTTTTATTTTTTTATATAATTATTTTTAAATTTTATATCTATATAGAAAGTAAGATAACTTTCATTATATAAAATACAATTTTTTTTATTTGTATATTTTATTTTATTCTTACTTTCACTATATAAACTTCAATTTTTTTAATTTGTATATTTTATTTTATTCTTTTATAAAATTGAATTGAATGTTATGAAAAGGTAAAACTTATGTTTTTCTTTATAAAAAATTAAAAATATTTTATATTTCTATCTATTTGAATTTTCTAATTTAAAATAACATGAGGCATGGTAAAAATTTAAATACATTTATATTTTATATGATCCTTCATATTTTAAATCATTAATTATTTAATTTTAACTTTTATTCTTCTTTTGAGTTATTTTTTTTATTTTTTTGACCTTTTGTATTCTGTTTCATATCTTTATAAATACTCATATTTTGACATTTTGTATTCTTTCTTATATCTTATGATTATTCACATTGTTCATTCTCACAAAAAGAAGTGACTTTAGAGTGCCATTATTCTTATTTTACTCTTTTAACCTTAAAAAAAAAAGTCATGAAGATGGTAAATTCTTTGAAAGGTTTATTTTTTATTATGTTGCTCTTATTACATAGCTATCTCTCTTTTTTTTTATCTTTTATATTAGTTTATTATTAATAATTTTATTGATGCATAAAAATTTTATTTTAAGTTATAATTTTTTTATTGAGTTTTTGTATTTTTTTTTATACCTCTATATATATATAAACTAAATTTAAAGTGATCATTTTCACATTATTTTTATAGCCAATAAAAACTAGTCATGAAATTATTAAAGTAGTTATAGCTGATATTAGATCACTCTTATTTTTCATGAAAAAAAAGGAATTATGAATTAGGCAATGAAAGAGATAAGTTCGACGGTATAAATTAGTCCATAGTTATAGAAGGCATTTTATAGATGGTCAATATGGTCGATTGTGAAGTTTTCTTGTAATTGACTATGGTAAAATTCATGTTGATAACAAAGATGAAATGCGCAGTTGCAATTATTTAAACTTTGAACATTATCAGTTAAAAATATATAAAAATTTAGCTTGCAAAAAAACAAGATTGCAAAGAAAAATTGCATCTAATAAAATTTTTTGCCATTTGGGAATTTCGCTCCTAACTATTTTTTCTAATTTTTATATTTTATTTTATTTTCATTTCATAAAATATTAATGGGCAATAAATTTTTAATATTTTATAATTTTTCATATTTCTAATTCTATTTATTTTTAATCTTTAAAATTTCAATTTTTATATAATTTTGTTTTACAACATATTCATGAGTATTACAATTTTTTATATTTGTATCTCTTATATTTCAAATTATATTTACTTTAATTATTGAAATTTAAAATTAACTACTTTATATTTTAAATTTTTTACCAAGCAAATATATGACAATTCTATTTCTTTATGTTTTTTCAAATTTCTGTATTTTATTTTTTTTATTTCATAAATTTTACCTCTAACTTAGACATTTTTAATTGCCTTGAAAAACTAAAAAGTCTCTATCTTTTAAATTATTTTAAAAATTCAAAGAGCTTTGAATCATTAAGCATTGTTTTATTTTTATTTCTTTTTTAACACATCATTATTTTATTTTTATTTTATTCCATAAATTTTACCTCCAATCTATACCGTTTTAATTGTCTTAAAAAACTAAAAGATCTTCTTCATCACTTAAACTATCTTGAAATTTTAAAAAGTTTTGAATCATTAATTATTATGATTAATTTTTATTTTTCTCTTAAGTAATATATTACTTTTTTTACCTTTCGTATATTTTCTCATATATTTACAAATGCTCTTATATTTAAACATATCACAAAATAAAGTAATTTCAAAGAAATCATTCTCATTTTTCTCTCTTAACCTATAATGAATAGATATGAAAATGATAAATGTTCTTGAAGATTTAATATTTTTTTTTAATGATGATGCTCTTATTATATGGATATGACTCTTATTATTTTTTATTTTTTTTATGTTGGTTTTTTATTAGCAATTTTATTGATGCATGTAAATTGTATATTAAGTTATATTTTTTATTTTTTGAATTTTTATATTTCTTTTTCATATTTTATATAAATTGAGTTTAAAATAACTATTTTGACTTCTTACCCTTAGTTTATAAAAAGTAATCATAAATATGGTAAATTATTTTAAAATTTTGATTTTTCCTTATTAAATTGTTGCAGCTTTTTAGTTTGCCATGTACTATATTTTTAATTTTAATTTTAATTTTTTAAATTGATATTTTTATTAATTATATTTCTAATTTTAATAATTTATTTACACTAAATATTGTCTTAATAAATCATTATTTTATATTTTGTGATCTTTTATTTTAATAATTATAATATTTTTATTTTTATATTAATTATTAATTTTTATTATATATATACAATCCAAGCATCGTCCGGTGCTAAACTAGTTATAATAGTTGTGAAATCTATTTATCAAACGTTTGTTAACGAAATCAAAAACTTAGAAAGAAAATAAAGTCATATTCTTGCTTACGAGAAAGGGCAAAAAAAAAATTAACGACTGACTGGTGTTAAAAATTGCGTTTCACCAGTTCTAACGTTAGCTCTCAACATCTCTTTATTAGTGTTCAATCCTTATTTGCTAAATCATTTTCTTCAAGGGCTCATTCGATTTGTTTTTTAAGCCAGTAAATTTCATTGGTCCAATTTGAATATTATAACTATTTATTTAAAAAAAATAAAGATTCTTTTTAATTGCTTTATTTAGTTATGAAAATGATGGCTATGTCTAAGAAATATCCAGTGATTTTTAGCAGGTTGCCATTTGGTAATTTTGCTCCTAAAATTCATAAGAGAGAGAGGAGAAGAAGAAGAAGAAGAATATACACACACAGAGCAAAGCAAAAACAATTAGACATTAGTCATACAACTGCAGGATAAACAACACTGGAAATATAACATGGGGAGGATTTATCAGACAACAGCAAATAATCAAATTCTAACAATGATTGTGATTAACTGTGATCCTAGATCATATGCAAACAAAAATAAACAAAAGATGATCAACGTCACCATTTGTATGAGAATTCGTCTGTCATGTAGCCTTCATAGAATTCCCCATCAGACGTATTAAAGAAATAAAAATAGTCTACAAAAAGACAATTTACAACTCAAGCTTATGTGACTTGTTAAGGATTAAAGGCAAAATCAGGAGGTACAAAGAAAAAGATCAGTCAATTATTAATACGCATCTCTTAGACAGACACCCTTCCAAGAGCAAAATCATAATTTTACTTTTTGAACTGGAAATAACACGCATGTACTGAGCAAGAACGTGACTAACACCACCTCAAAACCATTGTTAAATTATAAGCTCCATTGAGCCTTATTAGAGACAACCAAACAAATAAATGCAACAGCATCTGTCCCTAAAAGGGCATAACATTTCCACAAGCAATCAAACATCAAACATCAAGTTGGAGGATTTGATTCATCAAATTCACAAACCCAATAGCCAAAACTTGAAGAATCCAGGGCACAGAAAAGGATTTAACCGCAAAATCAATAACTAGTTTAACCTTTTAACCAAACGACTTTAAAATACAAAGCGTATGGCTATGACTTTGAGAGCGATGTAGCACAGAAACAAAAACAGAAAAATGAATACGGCGATACGATCAAAAATATAAGAAACGGAAACATGAAAAAATGTATAAATATTAAAATTATAAAGATATATAAATAAATATTAAAAATATATAAATTTTATACATAAATCTTAAAATTTTTTATTTATTCTATTAATTAATAGTATAATTATAGAAATTATTTTGTTTAGTTAAGAAAAATATAAAATTATTTTTACATTTCTCTTCTTTTTATTTAGGAAAATACTAAATAAATATATTTTCCAAATCGAAAATGCGTTTTCAAGTAGAAAACATGTTTCCTAATTTTTCATATTTGCAGAAACGGCTCAAAAACGTTTCTTAAAAGTTTTCTAAAATTTTCAATACAGAAACGTTTCAGAAATGCGAAAATGTCTACCGGGAGAAGTTTCTCTTCATAGGCTATCACACAAAAATAACTTGCATGACCAGAGCAACGTAAAAAGGTCAAAAGGGGGGTTAATACCAAAATAAATTGAAGAACAAAACCATGTCATGCACAACCAAACAACTACGAAGCTGAAACACAATGGGGATGCTAAAAATGTATCTGTACAACCAATGCATTATCAATTTGTGGATTTTCAGTGTGATACCATTCTCAATATTTAAAAAAACAAAACAAAACAAAACAAAAAAAATCAAAAGAATTGACATTCAAGACAATAGAAATCCTTTTTAAACTAGCCCAAGGGAAAATGAAAAACAAAATTGAATCCCCCAATCACTAAGGAAGTAAAATCAAGCTCAAGCCTTTGGCCGTTCCTAAAATTACACTGCTTATCAGCTTCATTCAACTACGAATCCAAAATGCTCCATTGAACTAGCATCCTTTTCTTTTCATCTATAAAACCTGAAATTCTACACAGAATGATTAGGATAAAATATAAATATTAGTCCAGATAAAACAAGAGTGACTTGCCCAATTGAGTACCA
>CATIWM010080349.1:0-11535 GCA_949671775.1 Mallotus repandus
AAAATATTGAGAAAAAAAATGTCGAGCAAAAAAACATTGAGAAAAAAATATATGAAAACAATAAAAAAATATTGAGAAAAAATAAATAAAAATAGTATAAAGCAAAAAAAAAATAGTTAAAAACACAAATAAAATATTGAAAAAAGTATAAAGTAAAAAAAATCAATAAAAAGGAAAAAAATGATGGGAAAAAATAACAACTTAAAAATGACAGTGGCAAAGGGAATAAGTTGTATTTGAAAGAAAAAAAAATTAAAAATAATTTTGAAAGTTTTTCAAATCAACAACATTTTTAAAAGTTTTTTTAGTTTTTAGTAAAGATCCCAAAAATTTTTCTATATTGGGCCATGAGTTCCAAAAGTCCATTCTAACAACGCAAAGATTATTATATCTTTTCCTCGTTCTGCATTCCCTTTGGCATTAAACACGAGCAACCAACCCGCCATAGAAACTGCAAAACAAATTCCATAAGATTTCACCTTGTTGCTATATTGAGATTTCCAAAAGTTATACCTCTTCGATCAGAAACCAAATTATCCTAAAAATTTTCTAACACACACTCACAAATTTTCTCTCATCTAAGGTTGAGTAACCTCCAAGGTTTTTTTTTTAAAATAAATTATTATTCACATCCATGGGCCCTCATATTTCAGAGACCCATCGCTACCAAATCTTGGCTACATGCATAACTCTACTAATTAAATTTAAATTAGAGATAATTATTGTGTCCCCCATGTATTTAGGCTTAATACACTACTTCGTCTCTCACATTCTAAAAATACATTTTTTTATCCTTGTAATTTACTCAATTAAACTCATTCATCCTTCCGTAAGGGTTTTTTGACAGTTAACCAAAAAAATACATATCAAATTGGAAAATACCAATGGAGAAGTCAAAAATACCCTTTGTATTAAAACCTTAACCTTCTTCTCTATTCCACAACTTCAATTGTTTCAGCCTCACCTCCTCCTTCACCCACTCTCACTGCTCCCCTTCTCAGCCTCTGCCCCTTCTTCTCAACCTCAAACAAGGAAATCAAACGCCCTTTCTTCTTTTTTTTTTTATCCGATTAAAAAAATCAAGCCATCACCCCCTCCACTCCATCCCCACCACCACCAATTGCCATATACAATCGGACATCCTCCTCGGCTCTCTCAACTTCAATCCAATCATCTTCCACTGCTGTGCTCAAGTCGCCTCCTCTTGCTGCCACCCAATTACTACCGTCTCTCTGCCGTAACACCACCCAACACTATTATTATCATCTTTAGTGTTGCCTTATTCTTTGGTGCCACCCGCCAGTCCTAGCTCTAATAATTCCATGAAGCACGGTTTTGTTTCTTTGTCAGAAATTCTCGAAGAACTAATAATTCCATGATGCATTGTTCTGTTTCACCTGCCAGTCCTACTCTTTTACTATATGATGGTTATTGTTGTTGTAGTGGTGGTTATCGCTATTATTGTGAGGGTGGTGGAGGTGGGGAAAGAAGATGTGGTGATGGGAAAGAAGATGTGGTGATGGTGGTGATGGGGGTAATGGTGGTGATGGGGGTAATGGTGGTGCAGCGGTGGAGGAGAGAGTAGCCATTCGCATCAATTATTCGATGAAATGTCTAAACCAAACGTGGTATCATTTACTTCGATCATGGCTGCCTATGTTTGGAATCTAACTATAAGGAATTCAATGCATTAGATAGGATTTGATTGAATGTTCTCCTTGGCTACCACATAGAATTAACGTGACTGATTTAAGATGTTTACTCATGCAATAGATAGGAATTTTAGATTTCTGAATTCATAATATTAGAATGAGAATCCAAAATTAAGAACTTCTCTCTAAAGATTTATCTTTACATTTGCTTTAGGATTTAAAATGGAATTGCACCTTTCTATTATGTCATGCTTTTATTTATTTTTGAACCAATTGCTTTGATTTAGGTGATCAATTTATGGGCTTGCTATTTTTGCGTTTACTGAAAAAACTTGGACCAATGCATTGCCTTTGGTTATATAGCCATTACTTCGCTTGCAACTATGATTAATGCATGTTCGATGCTCGCTTGACCTTGGCACTAGCAAGAAAATTCATACCCATGTTGAGATGCTTGGATTTCAAGGGAACCTTGTGGTGTGTTCTTCGTTGGATTTAAGATGATGAACAATTTTTTGTCTACGATTAGGACTGTGGTTTCTAAGCTCAGCTAAGAAAATGAAGGAGCTTAGGAAATTTTGAATCATGTTTTGCTTTCAACTGTAGGAGCTCACAGCATTATTTAGGTTAAAAACTTAAAATGGGTTATTTTAATCATTTCACAACCAGTTAACGCATCCATTTAACAAAAATAGTACTAAAAGCACTTTTTAATTTATTTCACCAAAAAACAGGGATGAAAAAATGTTTTTTTTTAAATGTAAGGTACAAAGTAGTGTATTAGGCCTAAATACATGGGGGACATAGTAATTATCCCTTTAAGTTATCAATTTAGTTAACAACCCCCTAAAATAACACTAGCTCTAGCGCCCCGCAAGCCGCGGAATGTTTCCTAGCAGCTCAGTCGGTAAAATATTTTATTGACAATAAAGGTTAGTTGTTGTTCTTACTTACTACAACCTTAAGTTGACTATAATAAAGACTTAGAGATCCTTTCCCTATTGTCTATATATCTTAAGCAAGTCTTGCCTAAGGAATTATTCTATTCTCAATTCATGATTGACCAAACGAATAGCCATTCCTTTCTACAACTGTCAGTGGTTATGCGCCAATTAAGGGTGGTGTAATAGGCCTGATTGGTGTTTTTACTTAAAAAAAATCAGTGGTTATGATTCATGAAAGTTCGTAATGATTTTAAATCCTACTTCTGAGTAATCACTTTTTTTTAACATGCTTATGTTCAATTAGTCAATGCAAAGAAATAGTCAAAGAAGCAAATAATATATTCCTGGGGTATCGTTGTGTTCACTTATTTATGCAAATAAACAAATATGGCTACCATAACAAAAATCTTATGGCTACTAAAAGTTGGATTCTAGTTAGAGATGAACCAACTTATGTGTACCCAATCTCAGAAAAGGGACTGATACCCCTTAGGTATATTCATATTTAAAATAATAAATTAGAGTAACTTGCAAAACAAGGAGAACCAAATCTAAGTAGGAAAGAGTCTTCCTCATCAGGAAGAGTCCCACACCCGGAAGACTTCCAGATCAAGGGGAATTGCCTTAAATAAGGATCAATCCTACAAGGAAGAGGAATCCTATTCCTCTCAGGTTTAAGCATCTCATTCTCTATAAATACTCCTCACCTCCCCTCAAATTATTTATTCTATTCTATTTTCTTAAGCTCTTATTCTCTCATTATCTCTTTACATTCTCTCTCTACCTTTTCTAACTTAAGCATCAAAGGTTTTATGGGGGAAACCCCATATCTCACCTTACTTCCTTGATTGATTGTTTGACCGCAGGACTCGGAGGTTCCATAATCAAGTTATCAAGTGGCGCTGTCTATGGGAAACTCTTGAGTCAAAACCATCATAAATCTGCCAAGCTAAGCAACTCTAAACATGGCATCGAGTCCACTGTTAGCTACCAATACTCAGCTCAATCCACTAGGGACAACCCTAGACACTCCCATAACTCCTTTGGCTCCTATTCTTCCCACTAACCTAATGGCTCCCATCCTGCCTATTGATCCTTTAGCTCTTACCAATCATGTGGGACCATCATGTTAAATACCTTTTTCCTGAAGTACCCAAGGATGGGCAACCCTAGGCGCGAGCTTTCCATATTATACCCCCCTACACTTTACTAGCAGACCCATCCCTTCTATACCTTTTCCAAGCCTTTCGGGAACACTGATTATAAATACGCCAGACCTTAACACAGTAGCTCAAACACTCAATCTGCTTACCATAAATAAAGAGGCGATGATCTAAAATATCCAAGCCTAGATAGTCCTCATGCAACATCAAATGAATGGCCTGATTCAAGAAAATAATCTCGGAACTGCTAATCTAGAGAATAACATGATCATACCACCTGTGGCAACTTAGAGCACCCTTGGAGGAGAAAAAGGAGCTCAGAAAGATCTAGAAGGATCAAACACAAATTGTCCTACCTTAGATGATTCCCAGATAGTTCAGAAAGTAAAATAAGTAATTTGAAAAGCTCAGATTAGACTGAGAAAGGAAGATAAATGTGTCTTAGAAGGAACAATGCCCCTCATAAGCAGGATTGTTAAAATCGAGATCCCTTCTAAATTCAAGCTACCTCAACTAGATCAATTTGACAGAATAGGAGATCTGATCATCTATGTCCCTTCATTCTAGACTAAGATGATGCTTCAGAATGTAAACGACGGGATCCTATATCGCATCTTCCCTAGTACGCTTAATAAGACTGCTTAAAGGTGGTTTCATCAACTTTCTAAGAATTCTATCTTATCCTTTGAAGAGTTAGTTGAGAAGTTCAGAACTCGGTTCATCACCAAAGTTCCACCCGCAAAGAATATAAATGATCTCAGAATGTGCAAACAAGAAGCTTCAAAGTCATTAAGGAGTTACCTTGATAGATTCAACAAGGTCGCCATGTAGATCAAGAATTTGAGTGATGAAGTGGCCATAGAGGCTATAAAGAATGGGACACGATTAAGGAAGCTTAAAGATAAGATTATAACTAAAGAGCCTACAACTTTCTCTAAAGTCATGGCTATAGTAATGAAACTGATAAAATTCAATGAAGACAGAAGGCTACGGCGGGATTATGACAGACCACCTTTTAAAAGGAAGAAAGGTCTGAGCTAAGGAGACCTAGAGCCTAACATCCTTATTTCAGAGGTCTAGTAGGAGGTGTGACAGGTGAATTCAGGAAAGAATTTGAAAACTAAATGCCCCTGAATGCTCTAAAATCACAAGTCCTTATATGGATTAGAGTAAATGGGGTAGGAATTCTCGTACCGAGAAGATTGAGTCCTAACAAAAGAGCAATGGCAGACAAAAGGTTATATTGCCAATATCACCGAGAATATGGACATGATACTAATGATTACTGAGAATTACAAAGAGCTATAGAGCAATTAATATAAAATAGCAAACTCAGTAAATTTACTAATACAAATAGAAGATACCGAGACTCCAAAGATGAGAATGGTGATAAGTTTGAAATAAAGAAGGCTTGGAATGAAGTGGTTGGAGTCATTAATATGATAATTGGAGGAGAAGCACCTAAAGAAAAAAGGATGAAACGATCTCAGAGAGAAGAAATCCAATTGCATAGGCCAATTATCACATTCAGACTAGAAGACGGAGAACATGCCCAGCATCCCTATAATGATGCCTTGGTTGTATGTGCATACATCCAGAATTATTTGGTGAAAAGGCTTTTGATAGAAGAGGGAAGCACTATCAATGCACTCTCATGGAGTTCCTATCAGGCTATAGGAGGCTTAGTTACTGATCTCAAAATCATTAAAAACCCCATCACCAGCTTCTGCTGAAGAACAACACAACCTATGGGAGTAGTAGAACTACAAATAGAATTCAGCAATCGAGAAACAGGAGATTCAAAAGCATCTCAATCCTTGTTCAACATTGTGGATCTTCCACTTTCTTATAACAACATCATTGGAAGACTCATCTTATATGAGATTGATGCAGCCATGAGTATTAGGAGGCTGACCATGAAGATCCCTCTAGAAGACCGAGTCATAACAATACTCGGAGATCAGTCAATGGCTCAATAATGTTATTAACCAGCTTCCAAAACTTAACTGGAAGCTTTTCCCCTGGCATCTTTAGAAATAGAAAAATAAAGTGCCAATCCAGAGCTAGTTGATCAGGTCCAAACATTGCATATCACAAAAGAAAAGGTAGTCAGAATTAGAGGCGAGCTCGATAAAGACATTAGGAAAAATATTGGTGAATTTCTTATAAGACACTCTAATAGCTTCGCTTTAACAACGACTGAAATTATGGGGGTGGACCCTCAAATTATGTCGCATAGCCTAAACATTCTACCAGAAGTGAAACCAATAATCCAGAAGAAAAGGAAGTTTGCGTATGAGAGGCATAAAGTGATTATCGAAGAAACCAAAAAGCTTTTGGATGCCAGATTCATAAGGGAAGTTACACACTCGGAGTGGGTAACTATTGTGGTGTTAGTTAGGAAAGCTAATGGGAAGTACCGAATGTATGTTGACTACACGAACCTCAATAAAGCATGCCCCAAAGACAACTATCCATTACCAACAATTGATCAGTTGGTGGATTCAACAGCTTGCCACCGTCTTTATAGTTTCATTGATGCCACTCAAGGGTACCATCAGATCCCCATAAAGAAGGAAGATGAGGAGAAAACATCATTCATTACTCATGAAGGCCTTTATTGCTACAAGGTCATGCCCTTTGGACTAAAAAATGTTGGAGCAACCTACCAAAGGCTGATGAATCATGTATTTTAAGACCACATCAAGAAAAACATAGAAGTATATGTGGACGATATCATTGTTAAAATTCAAACAGCAAAACAACATACCGGAGACCTCAAGCAAATACTCACCATACTAGATAAGTATCAGATTAAGCTAAACCCAGGCAAGTGTGTATTCAGAGTAGAGGCAAGGAAGTTTTTGGGATTCATGATCTCATATAGGGTTATAGAGGCAAACCTAGAAAAGATGGAAGCCATTCTAAATATGAAAGCTCCCAAAATGTTGAATGAGCTTCAGAAACTCAATGGTATAATTATAGCTCTTGAAAGGTTCATCTCATGTTTAGCCAAGAAATGCCTGCCATTATTCTGAGCTTTGAAGAGTTCTAAGAAATTTGAATGGAATGACAAGTGTCAGACAATATTTAAAGAATAAAAAAATTCCTAACTTTACAGCCATTGCTTAACAGACCAGTTCTGGGTGAAATCTTATACTTATACCTCTCTATTGGCCATGAATCCATTGCCTCAGTGTTAGTCCGGGAAGAAGGCAGTCAGCAAAGCCCAATATACTATATTAGCAGGATCCTCAGAGGCTTGGAAACTCGATATCCTATGTTAGATAAACTCACCATAATAATCGTCCACACCTCAAAGACACTTTGACAATACTTTCAAGCACATTCCATAGTTGTCAGAACTAATTTCCCCTTGCAAAAAATTCTCCATAGGCTAGAAACTTCAGGACTACTGGTCCAATGTTTAGTTTAGTTGGGAGAATTAGACATTAGCTATGAGCCTCGTCGGCAAATAAAAGCTCAAGCTCTAACAAATTTCATACAAGAGATGACATTCGAAAAGGCCATCTCCCTCTCATGCTCGGAGTGAAAATTATACATAGACAGAGCATCCAGAGCTCAAGGATCCAAAGCTAGAGTCATCCTAATTGGGCCAAGCAAACTAAAAATTAAATATGCAATCCAAATCAGATACAATGCCACAAATAATACAGCTGAGTATGAAACATTAATTACAAGACTCGGACTAGCAATAGTAGTCAGAGTTGAACATCTTAAAGTTTATTCCGACTCCTAACTGGTAGTCAACCAGGTCAGAAGAACATACTAGGTCAAAGATCTAAGCATGGTCAAATATGTGGAAAAAGCCAAGCAGCTCCTAAAGAAGCTGGAGCGTGAAGGGGGATAATAGGAAATATTACAAATTCCCAGAAGTGAGAATTCAGAAGCAGATTTGTTAGCCAAGTTAGCATCTAAAGTGAACCAGACATTTAAAGAACTTGAGTTAATCGAGGAACTTGCCAAACCAAGAATCGAGGAAGAAGAAGTAATGAATGCTCAAGAGGTGGCTGAGTGGATGAAGCTAATCATACAATACCTAAAACATGAAATTCTACCTAGAGATAAGCTTAGGTGTGAAAGTTAAAGATTAGAGCCATACATTACTCCATGTACAATGGTGAACTTTACAGATTGTCATTATCACATCCATGGTCAAAATGTCTATCTCCAGAAAAAGGCAACTATGTGTTTAGAGAAATCCATGAAGGGATATGTGGAGCTAATGAAGCTCAAAATTTTATGGTCTGAAAAGTATTATTACAAGGCTATTACTGTCCTAATATGTCCAAGGATGCATTCCAGCTAGTTCAAAAATGCATTAAATGTCAGTAGTTTGCCCATCTTACTTATAAACCTTCCAACATTCAGCATCCTATTGGAAGTCTGTGGCCTTTCGCTATTTAAGGAATGGATATCCTAGGTCCATTCCCAGTTTCTACGTCTCAGAAGAAGTTCTTGATCGTGGCAATTGATCACTTTACAAAGTGGGTAAAAGTGGAAGCTATTACAATAACTGAGGCTCGGATACAACATTTCTTTTGGAAAGAAGTTATTTGCAGATTCGACATACCACACACTTTAATAACAGATACTGGCAAGCAATTTGACAATGTGAAGTTTAAGGCATTCTATTCAGAATTGGGCATCAAACTGAGATTCACTTCAGTAGCTCATCCTTAGATAAATGGGCATAAGGAAGTTACTAACAGAATCATTATACAAGGGCTAAAGAAGAGATTGGACAAAAAGAAAGGAAACTGGGTAAAAAAGCTTAACAATGTCATCTGGGCATACAGAACAACACCCAGAAGCTCAACAGGAGAAACGCCCTTTAGATTAACATAGGGAATGAACACAGTTATCCATATGGAAATTGGTTCATAAAGCTACCGAGTCTCTGGAGAGTTGGATCCAGACATCAACATTCTTGATGCTCATATTTGCTTAGACTTACTGGAGGAAAGAAGGGAGGAAAGAAGGCACGAGTTGTTGCACCTAGCTTATTTTCGTAGTCTTCAGCAATGGTGCCCACTTCAGCATCCTTGAAGTTGTATTCACTTTATAAAATGCTCATCCTTAGCCAGCAATAGACCTTGGGCCATTTGCAAGTAAAACGAGAAGTGTTAGTACATTAAATAATATTTATTGTCTCTACAAGATACCTTCTAATCTTCTACCTCCAAGGCATGTGTAATCAGGGAATTAAATAGCTCCCCTCTGCCTATATCCTTCCACCGCTAGACTTCCTCCGGCAAGCACAAAGACGTGGCGTACTGGTCTCTAACTTGGGGGTTTAGAACGCTTAGTGGATTCATCTTGTTTAGAATCCATTTCTTTGCATCCAAACACCTGGGAAGCCTCAGACGTTTGATGAACATATTCTCGATCAATTCTTCTTCGTCCTTAGCTATCCCTTTACCTCGAGAACATTTTTTGGAAGACCCGGCAGCCTTTTTTGGAGCATGCTCCACTGGAGGTTCTCGGGCAACCTCGGCATGTCGTTCAGTCAGAGTCTCGAAAGGCTCCTCCTACTCCAGTGTAAGGTCAATAATCTCTGGTTCTTGACCTCGATCCTGAGCTTCCTCCAGACCAGCATCTGAAAGCAGTATCCCGACTGCAAATGTGTAATAGTCAACCATCTACAAATAAAGGAAAGAGAAGAGTCAAAATAAACCTTTAAGAAGATAAGCGCTTACTATCATATATTCTCCGAAGGTATCGTCGAGAACAATTCTTGGTTGAGATTCCCTCAATTATGCTTCGAGTTTGAAGCCTTCTTATTAAGTATGATTAACATGCATAGACTTCTTTTTTCAAATGTTTCCTAGCAGCTCAGTAGCTAGGTAAATATGCATCGATAACAATTTCTTGATAAGTTCCTTCCTTCTTCTTCTTCTTCTTCTTCTTTTCTCCCCCTGGAGAAGCGCTAAGTTGTCACTGCACACTTTCTACTATGTACCTCAAGCTGATTATATAATAAAGACTTGGAGAGCCTTTCTAATTGGCTATTTTATGCAACTCTTACCTAAAAAATTATTATATCCTCCATTCATGCTTGACCAAACGGATAGCTATTCCTTCTTACAACCTCAGTGGCTACGATAATAATCACCACAAAAAGGTTATATGTTCAAGAAATAATATTAACTAAAATAACAGAATTAGTCTAATAATCACTTTTTTTTTTGTCAAAGAGGGATTCATTTAATAAATTGAAAACTTGGGAATAGTCATTTCACTCCATGAACATTTTCAAACATAAATTTTAAATCATATCATACTTATAGAATTAATTTTTATTTGATTTAAAAATAGAGAATTACTTCCCATCTGTATAGTCATTTGACGTTCCTATTAATAAAAAGAATAACAGAAAAATTTGTGAGTGTTCAATTTATAACTAATTAATATTTAAGATTATAGCTAGTTCTGAAATGCTAATTATATAGTTTGCATATTGAAGCTTAGCTGAGTTATTTTCTTGATGGGTTGTGCTTGATTTGGTCCAAAACCCATGGTAGTGGATAATCTACAATTGACAGACAACTGGGTCGATTATCCTAGTGCTATGCTTAATATGAGGCTCATGCTAGCTAGCTGTTGAGCTTGATTTTTCTACTTTACAATTCATATGTATACACAAACATTATGATCAGGAAAGCATAAAATTAATTAATTCAACTTAATTCTATTAATAAAATCAGATTGAGTTCCATCACATCATTTATTTCAAGCACTTCTCATTTATTTGAGAAAGTGGGTACAATGATTTATAGTTATACGCATCAAAACAATGGTAACCACTTCTAGTTTTGGATTTACAGTAGATGAATGCTTGTAATAAAATTTCTTACAACACCAAATTGCTTGTAATAAAATTTCTTAGTGGAAGTATACCAGATAAGCTGTCAGGGTGTTCCACCTTAGTTTTTGTTAACTTATCCCACAACTCATTCACAGGTAGCCTATCTGTGGAAATAGGGAAGGTGACAAGTTTGAACACATTAGCTGTTTCTGAAAATAGGCTTTCAGGAGACATTCCTAGTGTGGTTGGTGATTGCTCGAGCTTGGAATATCTGTATATGCAAGAAAATTCTCTCAATGGATCCATCCCTTCAAGTTTTGCTTCTCTCAAAGGCCTTCGAGAATTGGATCTTTCAAAAACAATCTTACTGGAGCAATCCCGCAGAATCTACAGACACTTCCATTTCTATTATATTTGAATCTTTCCTACAACGATCTTGAGGGTGAGATTCCAACAAAAGGAGTCTTCAAAAATGCAAGTGCATTATCCGTGGTTGGCAACCATAAGCTTTGTGGAGGTGTGCCACAACTCCATCTGCCAAAATGTCAGTCCAGCACAATGAAGCACAAGAACCATGCCACAAAGTTAGCTGTCATAATCACCTGCGCAATCTTGTTCGTGTTTTTGCTCTTCTTAGTCTTTCTTTTTGCTTTAAGCTTTTAACATACTGCTCTAGCTTGGATAACAAAGGTAATGAATTCAAAGCTCTAATTTTTTACTTCATGGAGAATGGAAGCCCAGAGAAGTGGTTACATCAAGCTAATAAAGATAACAACAATGAACCAGGAAGCTTGAAATTCCTTCAAAGGTTGGATATTGCAATCAATGTGGCATCTACAATGTATTATCTCCATGACCTTTGCGAAAGTCCAATAATTCATTGTGACTTGAAGCCAAGCAATATTCTCCTTGATGTCAACATGGATGCTCATGTAAGTGATTTTGGC
>CATIWM010080372.1:0-17698 GCA_949671775.1 Mallotus repandus
AGTATAAAATAAATAGAAAGTGAGATTGAGAGTAGAGATTGCAAATAAAGAAATATAAATAATTATTAAATAAATAAAAGATAAACTAGTATAATAAAAGAATTAAAGCAAAGAAATAATAAATTAGGCATAAAATTGTAAAAAGAGAAATTGAGAGTAGAGATTGAGAACTTGATAATAAGATGAGCAATATATAATATTTGGACAATAAATAAAATGCGTAAAAAGTAAATTGCAATAAAAATAAATGTTAGTAGTCAGTAGAGTTAGTAATTTAGAGATTAAGAGCCTTCGAGATTGAATAATAAGAGATATATATGCAAAATGCATAATGTAAATGCAAATGCAATCTCACAAAAACATTAAATAAATCTGGGATGCATGCAAATGGTGATGCATGATGCAAGCGGGGAAGCATGCAAAGTTATGCAATTTTGGGAAGCATGCAAGTATGCAAGTGATGCTAGCCGGGTAGCATGCAAATATGCATCTATAAGATCTAAAAATCAGCACATGCATGATAGTGATATGCATAAAGGCACATGAATGCATGAAATGCGAAAATGCAAGGAAAAAGATATAAAAGTTGGTTTTCGATATATATTATTGATAGTGTATAATTACAGTATATATAATTTGACAAGAGTAGTGTTTGAATTACAAATAACTACATATACACAACTGATTAACTAAGATATAAACAATTGAATTACTGAGATAATATTACCGTTTACATTACTGTTTACACAGGAATGACCAGCAGCAGCTAGCTCATCGACTAAGGACTTAGCTTTGGGCAGGTATTGGGTAATAGTAAGGTCATTTTGCTTTAATTCTTGAAGCTCAATATTGAGTTGAAGTTAGCAGTTTTGGGAAATTGCATCGAAGGTTTGTGATAGAATTCGCCATGTAGAGAAGGTTGAAGTGGCATTGGTAACATAAGGGAAAACTTCTTCTGTTAAAGAAGATAAAATCCAAGAAAGGAGAAGTTGGTCTTTCTTGAACTAGGCCTGATATGCTGGATTAGGAATCAAATTTGTTGGGTTGGTAGGGCTCGATATTGTTTGAGGATGAGCTGGGTGAGAACCATCAATAAATCCAGTTAGGTCCTGAGAATTGAGAAGAGGGAGTAACTAGGTTTTCCATGTGAAGTAGGTTCGCTGATTAAGCTTGACAGAAAAATTAAGCTGAGATGAGTTTGAGGAAGAAACAGATAAAGAAACAGCAGGAACAATTTGTGTATCAGTGTTTGACGCCATTGTATTGCTCTGCGACCATATAAAAGTTGGTTTTTGATACATATCATTGATAGTGTATAATTACAGTATATATAATTTGAAAAGAGTAGTGTTTGAATTACAAACAACTACATATACACAACTGATTAACTAAGATATACACAATTGAATTACTAAGATAATATTACTATTTACATTACTATTTACACAAGAAAATTGGTTAGTAGAAATAATCCATAAGAGCATAAGAGTTGGTTAGAGACAATAATCAAGTGATAAAACAAAGGAAAATTGATTAGAAGTTTAAAAAAAAGTATGAAAATGATGTATAATACCTTAGAATACATCAATTTAATCAATAATGATCAATTGTTGCTTCTAATTACATAAATTTAACACAAAACCACAAATATGCAAAATATACACATAATAGACCCAACATTCACAATTGGACTCATAATTATACAAAATTAATCATCAAAATAATGAAATATTGATTAAAGATACAAAAATTATATTTAGATTATTTAGAAGTGGCAATTTAACCATTAATGGCTAACTTGGACTCTTAAGATCACAAAATGCACAAATTAATCACAAATATGTGCACAAAACACTCAAACTTATAAAATTATAAATTAGACTAAAAAATTATCACAAATTAATCAACAAGAATCAAAATAAAAGCATGCATACAAGAATCACAACAAGAGTCACAAAATCAACATAAATGCACAAGTTTTACCCAATACACATACACAACAATGCACTCATAGTTCAAGACTCAAATTCATAAAATTAGGTTACTAAATTAACACATAATCAACTCAAAATATTCAAATCATGATCAATAGTGCAGAAGTAGCATCACAATGTTGATCATCAACCAAAAGCTCAATCAAAACCAAAACAAGCAAGTAAATGCATAAGCTTTAAAACAAGAGTTGAGTATTAAAGAAAAATATTTTAAAAATGAAAATAAATTATAAAAATATTAACTTTGATCATCCTAGGACCTTTAGAATCATTTAAATGATGTATAATCATCATAGAATGCATAAGAGCCTTTAGGACCATCATCAGAGTCATTTCGGAGCAAAATGGGCAAGTGTTCGGAGCTTAGACATGGATGGCCGGATTTTTCATCTGAATAGCTGGATTTGGCCTTCCAATGGCTAGTATAAGAACTTCCAATAGCTGGATTTGAAGGATGGATAGTCAGTTTTGCCAAGAACAACCGGATTTGAAGGATGGATAGCCGGTTTTGCCAAGAACAGCCAAATTTACAAAGAACAAGCAGTGGCCTTAAACTCAAAAATAAAGATACAAATAAAAAAAAAGATGTTTTAGAAAGTGTTTAGCCTCATAATATGAGATTAAACTCACCAAAAATAAAGATTGAATTGAAGAAATGGAGATTGAAAGCAAATAGGGTCAAGTGACCACTAGGTTGATTTTTGATTGATTTTAGGTTGTGTTTTGGTTGCTGTGAGCTTGTGCTTGATTTGATTGTTGTTTTTGGGTTATGGAAGCATTAGAGAGTGTTTGGGAGAGTTTTTAGGCTAAGAATTGGGTGTAAGTTGAGTAGAGAAAGGTGAGAGAAAAAGGGTGGATGAGAAGAGTGTTTATTTTAACATTATTTTGGCTTATTTTTCCATTTTTCTCTCCTTTTTTATTTTTTCTCACTCTAACTTTTTTCTACAAGAATTTTCTCTCTCTTATTCATGGCTCTCCCCCCTAAAATGCTTCTTCAAGCCTTCTATTTATAGACAAAGGCTTTGTGGCATAGTTGTAATTAAGTTATAAGTAAAAGGGGTATTATTTAACACTACAAGACAAACGTATATACTTGTATCACTCCTAATTTGACACTTGTGAAAAGAATATTCTAAAATAGAATATTCTTTGCTTGGTCATTACTCCTAGGGAATTGTGCATTATTTTATTACATGCGTAGGACTCGGTTTGACCAACGGAGGTTAAAAATTTGACTTTTTGTCAAGTGGTCCAAACTGATACATTATAATTTTAAAAGATAGTTTTAGACTGTAATTCAACTCAGGGAGCTCGATTGACCTCCAAAAAGGTCAGTTGACTAAAGTTTGACCTTTCATCCTAGGACTTCCTAAAGTTAAACCGAAGCTCCTAGACTGAAAATCAGTCTAAAAAACAGACACTACAGACTTAAAAATAGTCTTTTTTAAGACTTTACTAATTGACTCAATAAATAAATATTGACACAAAATTACTCTCTTTTAATCATCTGAAACTCTTTATCAGGGTTAGGTTTGGTTTCAAAAAGGTTCAGTTTGGTATTTGGGTGGGGTTTTAGTTTTTTAATTGGCTTTGAAGTTGCTTTTCAATCATCATTCTTGATCAATCTCATCTTGGTGAGATATTTTCTACTTTCATCATCAGCCTTCAGGGTTTTGAAAAATGACCCCAACATACATTTGTGCTAACTCTGACACAGTTATGCTAACATGATTCTATGCATTTTGGCATAATCTACTTGATATAGTAAGATTTAGTATTTTACTAATAACTTTCTCTGTAAAAGTCAAATTAAGGTGATTCAAAATGCTATAGAATAAAAAGACAAAGGGCTATAACTTTGTTGAAGAAAGAAATAGCTAATTCATTCTTCTTTATGGACTAAAATTTGTAGGAAATCATCAAGTCATGAACAAGTATGAAAATAAGGATGAGTTTTAGTCGAGAAGTAGACACATCCGTGTTGGGTGTTAATACAGCTAAGTTAGAAGTCTCAATGAGTAAATAATTCATTCATAAATTAGGCATGGCCATATTAGGCATTAACACAGCTGTATGAGAGTGTCCAATCCAAAAAGGACTCAATTTTCTAAGATAAATATGAATCCTATTCAAACAAGGGCAAATTACCTCTATATAAGGACCTTGAAGGATGTGGAGAAGATCATCTAACACCATCTACCATCATATATTCATCATCTTGTCATTATTCTTTTCCATAAAAAATATAAAAATATTTATTCATAATCAATTACAAGATCAAGAATTATGGAGCTATGCCTTGAACAACCACTGACTTTCCCACTTGTCTCACCAAATTGGTTCTTACACATAACAATGGATTTAGCCTACCAACCAGATGTAGTCCAATAGGATTGCCACTTATCCTATATTTCTTGCGGGATGAAATCTTTTTTTACTAGATCTTGAATTCCTCCACCTACAAAGGATCTTGTTATAATAGCACCCTGTAGCTTTCAACCAAACATTATATATTTGAGCATCTGAATACAGAGGCCTATGATAATGCTTTTGCAAAATGAAGTAAATTTTACTATTTAGTTAAATAAGATGAAATTACTCAAAATAATAATAATAATTCAAAATATAAAATTTATACTACAAGATGTTAAATTCTTCCAAGTAATAGTCTTTTATGGCCTCAGATACTGCACCCCAATAATAGCCCTCTAGTAGGAGTTGCTCCTTAAACATTTCCTTCATTTGTCACATAATTGAGTGCCCATTTATAAACCTACAATTAATAAATACAATAGTTCAATGGACATATATAATAACAATAAAGTAAGTACAATTATAACATTCAAGTAAATCAAATATATATCATACACCCCATCTCTTACCTTGATTGAAATTCTCTCTTCGCTCTCTACTGTGGCATCTGGGTGGGTTGTTGCTAAAGCTATTGTAGAAGACTCTTGAGCAAAATTTAGTTACGGCTAAAAAGCAGTTGCAACCTTATAATTGCTTGGGAAAGAGTTACAAGGACATTTGTTGATAAGCGTCATATGCCTTATTCAAATTAAGCTAAAGTAAGATGATTAATGAGTTAATATGTAAACTAAATGAAAGGTGATGTTCTAGTACATTCATACATAATTTTTCGTTTGTTTGGTCAAATGTGCATTGATTTTATTTTATTTAATTCCTTAGTTTTAAATTTATAATTAATTAAGATTTTGTATAAATTTTCAATTTAAAAATTTAATTGATTTGTTTAGACAAATAATTAATTAATTGAAAGAGTAGTCAACAACTAATCTTTGTGAAAAGATAATTGTACTTATTATAGTATATTACTTGAACAATTTGTTCACGTGTGGTTTAGCACAATTACATATTCACAAGCCATAAAAAGTTTTGAATTTGATACATGAATTGATTCCATGAAAGATGAGTTGAAGTCCATAAAGCAAAATAATGTATAGAATCTTATTGAATACAAAAAATTATAAAAGAGTCAGGTATAAATAAGTTGTTAAGACAAAGCATGACTTAAAAGGCAATGTTGAAAGATATAAAGTCAGACTTATTGCCAAGGATTATACTAAAAGAGGTGGCATTGATCATACAGATACATTTTCTTCAATCTCAAAGAAAGATTCATTAAGAATAATTATAGCACTTATTGCTAATTATGATTTGGAGTTAGTGAAAATAACTTTTCTAAATGGAGATTTTTAGAGGAGGAAGTTTACATGGATCAACCTAAAGGCTTTCTATTGAAGATAAAAGTTAAATGGTATGTAAACTTAAAAGTCAATGTACAAACTCAAACAAGCTTCATGGTAATAGTATATTAAGTTCAATACCATTATTACATCTTTTGGTTTTAAACAAAACATAATTGATCGATGTATATACCAAAAGATCGATGGGAGTAAGTTTATATTTTTGGTTTTGTATATTGATGAAATCTTATTTGTTGCTAATTATTTAAGTATAATGCATGAGACTAAAAGAATTTCTTACAAAGAACTTTAGATGAAAGATATGGGAGAGGCATCTTATATAATTACAATAGATATTTTCCATAATTGATCACATGGATTGTTAGGATTGTCTTATAAAGGCTATATCAAAAAAATTCTTGAGAAATTCAACATGAATAAATGTTCACTTGGTGTTGTTCCCATATAGAAAGATTACAAATTCAGTCTTATGCAATATGGAATCAATTCCATGTGCTTACATTATTGGAAGTTTAATATACTTGCAAATATGCACTAGAACAAACATCAATTTTGTAGTTGGAATGTTAAGTATGTATCAAAATAATCCTAGAATTGATCACTGGACAGTTGCAAAGAAATTATTAAGGAACAAAGAATTACATGCTAACATATCAGAGATCCAATGAATTGGAGGTGATTCAATATTTAGATTTAGATTTTACTGGATGCCTTGATAGTAGGAAGTCCACATTTGGTTATTTATTTCTATTAGGAGAAGCACCAATATTTTAGAAAAGTGCAAAATAAACTGTCATTGCTTCATCTACTATGGAGTGGAATTTGTGGCATGTTTTGAAGCCATAATTCATGCATTATGGATATAAAATTTCATTTTAGAACCTGGGATTGTTGACACTATTACCAAGCCAATGAAAATTTATTATGATAATTTCGCAGCAGTTTTTTCCTCTAAAAATTACAAATACGCAAAATATGCCAAACATATGAAATTAAATAATTTTATTGTTAAAAAAGGAGATTCAAAAATAAAGAGTGTTTATTCAACATATCAGTAATGAACTTATAATTATAAATCCTTGAATGATAGGCCTACAAATAAAATTATTTAAATAACATGTTCGAAGGATGTGACTTGATTATAGTGATTAAGATGATTGATTATATAATGACACTCTGAGCTCTACTATGTGTTTTTAGTATGCATTATAGATTTTCTATTTTGTATGTTTGTATAACCATGATTAATTTAAAGTTAAACAAAAAAGTCATTTTTTAACATTATCATGGGCCATTATGAAATTATTTTAAGAATACGATATGATAAGTTGTTAATATTGTAATATATGGAAGAGAGTATTTGATAAAATATGACATAACCATCATAACTCGCACTTGACAATTTGCATATTATATTAGTGTAGTGGAATCGCAAGAGATTAATAATTATGAACACTACGAGTATTATATTAATTTTAATTGGACCAAGTAGAAGATTGTTGGAGAAAAAATTCAAATTATGGTCCAATTAAAATTAAATAAAAGTAAATAAAAGTAAAATTCTAATTAGAATAAATTTGTACATTAATTTTAGGGTTACATGATGAACGTACCAAATTATATATATATATATATATATATATATAAAGTGATCGTCTCTCCCATAATAATACAACCCTAACTCCGTTTGAAATTTATGATTAAACATTAAGGAATAAGAGAGAAACTTATTTTTTATTAATGGCTTCAACTATAAATTTTACCATAAATTCAAATAAGCTTTCTATCATATTTATTTAATTGTCTCATGAAAAATATTAAATTTTAAAAAATCTATAGGATTTATGACTCTGATGTCTTATTATAATCAAAACCAACATTATTATCCATCATATGACCTATGCATAACTTTATTGTAAAAAACACATGCGGAAAGCAAGAAGGAGGATGAACCACTTAGTGTGATTAACTTAATTAGGAAGAGTATATATGGTTATTATTATTATTATTATTAGTCATTCAACTAACAAAACTTAAATCAATTTCAACATATACTTTGATACCACATGTTAGTTTTCATCATAATAAGGTATTATAATTATTAGCCTATAAATTTTTTAAAAAATAATATTTTTATGATACAATAAAATAAAAAATTTACTTAAATTTGCAAGATAATTAATAATTATAGTCAATAATAAGAAAATTAGTTTCGCTATTTTATCCTTTAATTCTTAATCACAATTTTATAGATGAAATTTAGATTGTGTTACTATGGGAGAGAGAGGACTAATATATATATATAATTTGGTACGTCTTTCGTGTAACACTAAAATTAACATTCAAAAATAATTTTCACAATTTGATTAGACATCTACCTGTATTTAATTTTAATTGAATCACACATTTCACGCACTTTTTCTAACTTGTATCACCAAATATACACATTAGTATTGTATGAATAAAAATTTTGGTTGCTACTAAAACTTTTTCCATTATGATGAAATATTGATTTAAAAGATTTCAATTTTTAATTTTAACAATTAATTTCTTAAAAAATTACTAAAAACAATTTTTAAAAATTTTTAAACTATCTTATTTTTTTCATCTACTAATTAAATAATTCATCACTATTTTTTTACATTTCAATTTTTGGTAATTTTTAAAAATTACAATTTTATATTTCAAGATTTAATTATTTTTAAGTTGATATTTCATGAAACATAATAATTTTTAAAATTACAGAAAATTTTTTGAAAAGCCATTTAACATTTTTCAAAATATTAATAAAAATAATTGAATTTAAAATATTAAAGTCGTATTTTTAAAAAAAAAATTAAAGATAAGAATTTAACAACTAAATAGCTGACCAAGGAAAATTTCTTTGATTGATGAATAAGATTACCGAGGTTAATTTTTCAAAATTCTAGAACTTTTTATTAATAATTTTGTTAGAATTTAATTGTTAAAATTAATTATTTTTAGAGTTTAGTCATTATCCTATTATAATCATAAATAAACATCAAGGACTATTTTGTAATTTACCCTAACATCGGAAGCATTCAAAACCTCAGGGTTTTTTTGATTACTTAATATTCAAGTTTTGTAACTCAAACAAATCTTTAAAGTGCTAAGAAAGAGATTGCATCATCGCAAAAGAAAGCAGAGAATCTTTGACCATGTGACGTATTGAATGGGGACATGGGGGCCCCAATGTCGTTTTCGCAAAACAGGCAGTGGAACAAATAAAAATAGTTGAACAACAGGAGAAACAATATTCAATTTTCAAATGCTTGTATGAAACTTTTGGCAACAAACAAGTACTTTTGAAATCGATTCATATGACATTACATAGACAAGCAACGTTGCCGGCCAATCAAGGTACTTTTTTTTTTTTTAATGTCCTTTCATGCAGTTTTGTTGCAAACCTAATAAAAATATTATACATAAACTAGTGATTTTGTCCCTTGGTAAATTAAATACATAAAATTAAAAAATTAACAAAAATGAAAGTTTTTTCTTTAAATCTTATAGATGCAAATAAATTATATTTAATATTTTCAAATAATTATAAGATTAGATATTCCAAATAGTTTGTATTGTTTTTTTCATTTAATTATAATTCAATATAATTATACACTACATCATACATACATCAATAAATATAAAAATACTATTTTTTTTTTAGTAAAAAGTTGGAGTTCAGAAAATAATATGAAGTCCAATATTTATTAAATTCAATTAAAAAAAGAGATACAGATACGAATAAAAGAAAAAGAGGCAGAAGCCTTCAATAAAAGCTAACAAATCCAAAAAGGACTCTTCTGCTGAAATCATTAAGCAGAATAACAAGAAAACAAAAATTGAGTCTAAGTCTGATGCAGACAGATTTAGACTCATGAACGTCCAAGGCAATTTCAGAAGAAAAGCATCATAAATTAAGTCTAACCGGTCTTCTAGAAGGCCATTTTGAAAGGGTAACTTTGTATTTCTCAAACTTTACTTGTTTTTGTTTACACTGGACAGTAGTCCATTCTTACTCTAATAATTCTGCCTCGTCTGCCCAAGACAACTTGATCTGATTTGTATTTGGTTGCTGCCCATCCACATCTGAATCATTTCCCTTGTTATTTTGTTGTTTCGTCTATTTTTCCTTTAATATTGTGGACCCTACTCCAATTTCTGATGCCACTTCATCAACGTAAAATGGTATGGGACCATCATGCATAGTTACTTGAAGTTTGGCCCTGTGAGTATCCCCCGTAACCACCACTTGATGGTCTTCATTTGAACTGGGATCAACATGCTAAGTTGTTGCATTCAAAATGATACCAAAGACTGGATTTGTTGTATGTTCTAATTCAGCTTGCAGCTGTAGAACTGTATTTTACTGCATTACCTCACTAACTCTAGGTGGTGAAGAGTCCAAAACTTCCTTGGCCTTTGACATAATCTCCATACCTTCTAGCTTAAAATACCCGACATTCTCCTGATGAAAGTCAGAGTCATGCTCCAAGACTTGAACTGATTCGTTATTTTCTTCGCCATCATCTGATTTTGCATGCAGAACACTATCAATCACTGCAATAGGTAACAAATTTCTAGCGGCGTCAGAATTTATGGGATCCTGAATGGCATCTGCTGTCGCATTATCTTTTCTCGCAGCATCAAAAATTGGATATGCTTCAGTAGGTTGAAACTCATCCACTGTATGTAATTTGGCAAAGACATTATTAATAGAAATTGGACCATTTGAAGGTTGTTTGGATGCTTGTTTAGGTTTCCAAAATTTTTTAGGTTCCTCCCTAGGCTTGCGGGAAGCATCCGAAGAAGGTTTTTGTCTTCGACAATCATGGGCAGCATGCCTTATATTAGAATATAAATTGCAAAACAGTGGAAGGTTTTCATAAACCACATTCACAAAGAAACTTTTACCCACCCGTTCTACTAAGAGATTCGTAGGTAATGAATTACTTAAATCAAGATCCACAAGAATTTGTGCGTAATGGCCAAACTCCCCATTAATCGTAACATTATCAAACTTCAAAGGAACTCCAATACCTTTCGCGATCGAAGCCAAAATTTTAGGATGCTAGTATTCCCAAGGCAACTGATATAAATGCACCCATATTTGTACGTTGGTAGATTGTTGATCAGAAGGATCAAAGTTTGGCATCCAATGTTGGAGCCGAAGTAGTCCTAGTTTTAATGTATTAGTTCCTCTTCCCCAAACCCCATTCTTTTCTTCCCTAGAATTCAGCAGAACTTGATCGAAACCCCGACCAAGCAAGATCATCTTCCAAGGTTTTGATAGCCCCCAAATAGTCATTAACTTTTGCTTTAAGTCCGCAAGCTTCGAAGGAGCCTCGCCTTTAGCCAAAACCAGATGAGCAATAAGGGCATGATGACATAAAGAAAGTTGCTGCTCATACAAATTCTGATCTACCTGAATTGATATGTATCCGCCTTTATTGGATGCTGGATATGACTCAACAACAATTAGAGATCCAATGACAGCTGCAGTGTAAGACTGTTTTTTATTTGAGTTAGATTTGTTCCCAGCGACTGGAAACGACTTGAACATATCACCATGGCTGAGATAATCCGTGGAAAAAAAGAAAAGAACACCACGGCCAAAGGCTGCCGCCAACCCTAAACCCTCTGAAGGTAGAAACTCTATTTTCAACTTAGGGAGTTGTATGAACGTCTCATGAAATGAGTCTGACAATTAAATAAAAGCAATTTGAAAATAATAACTACTTATTCACATGTTAATCAAAATAATTTATTAAATATGTCAGTCAATTTTAATATAAAATACATGTTTATTATTATGTTATATGTTACTAAGTATGTTCTTTATAATGAATATTTTGAATACATAATAAATTATTATAGTTAAGGTGTTTTTTTTTTTATATAGTCAAGTTTTAGGGTCACATTATTTGCACTCCTACAAATATTTCTAACACTCCCACTGAAAGCAATTAATGGCTTTTCACATTAAATGACAATAAAATTCTTATATATAAATTAAAGAGCAAATTTTAAGTGTTATTATGTATTTTCACTCATTTGCAGAATCAGTGGCGAGGGGGCCATTATCTCCTTCGACCAATTAAATTCTATTAACTCCATTAAAATATTATAGTGTGTCGCCCATTTTCCCATTTTTGAGGTACATATCCACCTTAACCTACAACCCGATATTCTTCAAAACTTTCACATCCGTGTACTTATTAGGCATGATATATCTTGAAGCAATAGATTGAAATTTGGCCTCATGAGAAGTGTCTTTGAAGATAACTCTGGGAGGGAATGGTTTATTAGTGACTTTTTCTTTTTCTTTTGGTTTCTCTTTTCTTGTTCTCTTTTCTTCTTTACTATAATTCTCTTTTGTTCTCTATCCATTGTGGATGTAAGATTTGAAACACTTGGTTGATGAAAAAGATAAAATTTTAGAAGAAGTATAAGAAAAAAAATAAATGATTGATGGATTTGTGAGGAATTGTTGTATATATTGGGAAAAAGGTGTATGGGCAATGTAAAAGTTCAAATTAAAAAAGAAATAGGAGAAGAGCAAGAGTAATCGTTTAACTTTTTTGATCAGTTGAAATTTTTTATATAAAACTAAATCAAAATAAAAAAATATTTATTTTTTATATTTAAAATCAAATAAAATAAAAATAAATGAAATCAAATGCTCACTTGTTGTGTATGGCTCATATGTAGCAATATGTTAATTATAGGATTACAGTTAGATGGGTTAGGGGTGTGGCATGGTACAAGGGTGATTTTGTAATATGTACCATACCTATTCTATTATAAATAGAGCATGTATCTGTAACCCTAGGTGGTATTTCTGAAAAATAAGAAAACTCTAGCCACTCGCTCCTGAGGACATAGACACATTGCCGAACATCGTTAAATCTCCATGTTCTTTCTTTTCTTCTCTATTTTCTCTTTATTATTGGTTGTTTATTGTGTTATTTCACAATAATTGGTATTAGAGCAATTGCGATGGCTCTCAATTCAGGAGCAAAATTCGAAGTGGGTAAATTTAATAGAATCAATAACTTTGGATTATGGTAGACACGAATAAAGGATTTGTTGGCGCAACAAGAAATTTTGAAGGCACTGTGGTCTAAAAAACTAGAAGGCATGGATGACCTAGATTAGGAAGAGTTACAACAGTGGGTTACGGGAACTATATGGCTATGCCTGGCAGATGAGATTATGTACCAAGTCATGGACATCAAATCTCTAGGAGAGGTATGGCAGAAATTGGAGAGTCGGTATATGTCCAAATCGCTCACGAACAAGTTGTATCTTAAGCAAATGCTGTATGGGCTAAAGATGCAGGAAGGTTCGAATTTGGCACAATGTGTCAATGTTTTCAATCAAATAATTATAGACTTGGTTAGGGTTGATGTGAAGATTGAGGATGAGGACAAAGCAATTATACTACTGTGTTCTTTACCACCATCCTATGAACACTTGGTGATTACCCTTACATATGGAAAATAGTCCATTAGCTTGGAGGAGATTATTATAGCATTGTTGGCTCTTAACCAACAAAAATAGAATGCAAGTGAGGAATCTCACGGTGAAGGCATCGTCATGAGGGGGAAATCTGGAACGTGGTAGGAGACAAGGTAGAGAAGGTACTGCACGGGGAAAGTCTAGATCAAAATCTAGACCTAGAAAAGTAGTACAATGTTACAAGTATAAGGATTATGGGCATATGAAGAAGGACTTTCTAAGACAAAGAGGGCAGAATGATGATAAGAAGAACAAAGACTCGTCAAAAGCTACAAATGTGGTTCAGAATGATGATTCAGACTTCGGAGATGGAGACATGTTGGCTTTTTCAACAAATTAGTACATGGATGCATGGTTTTCTGATACAATAACATCTTATCACGTGACACCTAACAAGGAGTAGTTCACCTCATACAGGTGAGGTTCTTTTGGCACTATCCATTTAGGTGATGATAAACCTTATGCTATTACTGGTATAGGAACCATTAAAATTCAGCTGCATAATGGTGTTGTTAGGACATTATATGATGTGAGGCATATACTAGATATGATAAAGAATCTGATTTCCCTAGGCACATTGCATGCTAATGGTTTTAATTATAGATATGATGATGATAGGGAAATCCTTAGAGTAACTAAAGGTGTATTGACTGTGATGAGAGGAAAACGAACCACAGGAAATATTTATAAACTACTAGGGAATACTGTTGTAGGTGGAGCTGCAGCAGTTGAGTCTGATAATAATGATTGTACAAGATTGTGGCATATACATTTAGGTCATCTTAGTGAGCGTAGGATGATAGAATTGCATAAAATAAATTTGTTAAAGGGTGTTAAAGTTACAAATTAGAATTCTTGTGAGTTTTGTGTGCTTGGGAAACAATCTAGAGTCAGGTTTATAACCGGTCAACATACAACTGGGGGAATTCTTGATTATGTGTATTTTGATGTATAGAGGCCTACTTGAGAACTGTCAATGGGTGGATCTCAATATTTTATTACTTTTACTGATAATTTTTCTAAGAAAGTTTAGGTGTATTTTTTGAAACAGAAATCCGAGGGCTTTGCTAAGTTCAAGTAGTGGAAACCAGAGGTGGAAAACTAGACAGGGAGAAAAATCAAATACTTAAGATCAAACAATGGGACAAAATACATAAATTCACAGTTTCAAAAATTTTGTGAGCAGCATGGCATTTAGAGACATTTTTCAGTTTGTAAGATGCCACAACAAAATGGTATGGCAGAGAGGATGAATAGATCCATTACTAAAAGGGCAAGATGCTTGAGATTGAATGCAGTTAAGAGTTTTTGGCAGAGCATATCACCACAGGCATCATTGGGTGGAAAGGTTGTATAAGAGGTATGGACCAGTAAACCAATTGATCTTGGTAATTTAAAGATTTTTTGTTATCCTGCTTATGTGCATATATCTAGTGATGAGAGGTTTAAACTTGATCAAAATTCCAAGAAGTGTATTCTTTTAGGCTTTTGTGAAAGGTGTAAAAGGATATAAGTTTTGGGATCCAGTTGCAAAGAAGGTAGTGATTAGCAGGGATGCAATATTTGATGAGCAGTCCATATTGCAGCAAAAAGATAAAAGTCATGTTCCAACAGGTAATGAAGACAAGTTCCAGTTCAAAGGTAGTGCAAGTGAATTGGAACCACAAGTCCTAGATAATGAAAGGGCTATAAGTTCTAGTTCAAGACGTTCAAGCTCCACTTCAGGTAAAGAACATCACTACAGTCTAGTCAGAGATAGAGAGAGATGCAACATAAAGCCTCTAAGCAGATTTGGTATGAAGATCTAGCTTCTTTTGCTCTCCTTATTAGCAGTGGAGATCCATCAACTTTTCAAGAAGCTATGCTTAGTGAGGAAAAAGATAGATGGATGGGTGCTATGGTAGAGGAGATGGAATCTTTGTATAAAAATCAGACATGGGAGCTTACTCAACTACCTGAGGGAAAGAAGGCTAGTTTATGGTGCTATGGTATAGGGTGCAAATGGGTCTACAAGAAGAAGCTAGGAGTATTAGAAAAGAAGGGGAAAAGTTCAAGGCTCGGTTAATGGCAAAAGGGTACTCACAATAGAAGGGGATTAATTATTATAAGATTTTCTCCCCTATGGTTAGACATACTTCTATTAGGGTAGTGTTAGCCTTGGTAGCTAGTTAGGATACGCATTTGGGGCAGATGAATGTGAAGATAACTTTTCTTTATGGTGACTTAGAGGAGCATATTTATATGGAGGTTCACCTAACCTAGGCAGAAACATTTGGTATGCAAATTGAAAAGGTCCTTGTATGGGTTAAAGTAGTCTCCAAGGCAATAGTACAAGTGGTTTAATTTTTACATGATTTAGATTAGCTATAGGCATTGTGAGTATGATTGTTGTGTTTATGTTAAGTGCCTTGATGATGGTTCATTTATTTTTCTGCTACTGTGTGTTGATGATATGCTTATTGCTGCTAAGAGTTGGCATAATGTTATTGAGTTGAAAGCCTTGTTAGGGAAATAATTTAACATGAAGGATTTAGGTGCTGCAAAGAAAATCCTTGGGATGGAGATTCACAGGGACATGAGCTTTAGAAAATTATGGTTATCTTAGCAGAGCTATATTGAGAAGGTGTTAGATAGATTTAGGATGACCAATGCTAAACCAGTGAGTACTCCATTGGCAAATCATTTCAAGCTTTCTTCCACTTAGTGCCCAAATTCAGATAGAGAAATTGAAGACACGGCAAAGGTACCATATCCCAATGCAGTTGGTTGCTTGATGTATATAATGGTTTGTACTAGGCCTGACTTGGCTCATGCTGTTAGTCAAGTTAGCAAGTTTATGTCAAAACCGGTTAAGCAGCATTGGGAAGCAGTCAAATGGATATTCAGGTATCTGAAGGGCACAACAAGTTATGGCATCATGTTTGGTAGTCAGCAGGGTGATCCTTCAGTTGTGGGATATGTGGATTCGTACTATACTGGTGATATGGATGATAGGAGGTCTACAACAGGGTATGTGTTTACTCTTGCAGGAAGGCTTATTTGTTGGAAATCTACAGTTTAGTCTATAGTGGCATTATCTACAACTGAAGCAGAGTATATGGCAGAAGCTAAGGAAGCATTATGGCTTACAAGACTAGTAAAGGAACTGGATATTGAGCAAGGTGGAGTTCAGTTGCATTGTGATAGTCAGAGTGCTATTTATTTTGCAAAGAATTAGGTGTACCATGCTAGGATAAAGCATGTTGATGTGAAGTTTCACAAGATCAGGGAGTTGATTACATTTGGTCAAATATTGCTACTGAAGATTCACACTTCTGAGAATGCAGTTGATATGTTGACAAAGCCAGTTACTAGTGACAAGTTCAAGCATTGCTTGGACTTGTTGAATGTTGCCAGATGCTAAAGAAGCATGTTCCCCCAACCCACTGGGTATGAGAGGATTTATCTCTTAAAGGGCTTGATATTTGCCAAGGTGGAGATTGTTGTGTATGGCTCATATGTAGTAGCAGTTTAATTGTAGGGTTACAGTTAGATGGGTTAGGGGTGTGGTATGGTATAAGGGTGATTTTGTAATATGTACCATACCTATTCTATTATAAATAGAGCATGTATTTGTAACCCTAGGTAGCTCTGAAAAATAAGAAAACTCTAGCCGCTCGCTCCCAAGAACGTAGACACATTGCCCAAGCTTGTTAAATCTCCGTGTTCTTTCTTTTCTTCTCTATTTTCTCTTTATTCTTGGTTGCTTGCTGTGTTATTTAGCAACATCACTCTAGAATGAAAAATCATATAGGGACAATTTTTCTGTGGCCATAATTTATGGACATAAAATAAAAGAGAGAAAAAAAAGTGATTATTCCTCAAAAATTATTGAAAAAAATGAAGTATACATAAAATTTGTTTGGTTGAATTCCATTACGGAATTTATTTTATTTTTAAATAAATTTAAAATAAAATTTATTTACAAATGAATTTTAAATTCATTTAAACCATACATATTTCATAAATAAAAATTAATTTAATATTAAGTAATTTTACAAAATTAACAAATTAGAATTAAAAATGAATTTAAAAAAATTAAATTCAAACACCCTCTAATGGATTCTAGAATAGAGTTTAAATCTCAAGTCTGAAGAAAAGCTTACTTGAGCACATAAAAAGAAACCAGCTCTAAGAATGGGCGGAGAGAGGGTGCAAGCAAAATTTTCTAGCTCTGCCCCTTTCTTCAAATGATATGGCAACTAAGAAAATCCAATTAAGTAAATTAAATAGTATATCTTTTTTATCTATCAGATTGAGCACATACCTCCCTCCATCCTTTCTAAGGAATTTAATTTCTTATATTTATTTATATTTGAAGATCTCACCAATTTAAGTATGGTCATCCACTTATATATATATATATATATATATATATATATATATATATAT
>CATIWM010080376.1:0-14949 GCA_949671775.1 Mallotus repandus
GGAGTAGCAGCACGATTCCTATCTTGAGAGTTTCTGGTTTGAACATTGGTGGCTTTGATTTGGGCTTAGAGGATTTCTTCTATGGTGCCATCAGTAAGCAATTTTTGAACATGAAGGAGTATGTGGACCACATATGAACAAGACAGTTATAGCTAAAAAGATAACCCATCAAAGGTACTTCTAGTTAACCATGGAAGTTGACTGTGTAAAATTCATAAAGAAATGCCATAATTATCAAGTGCATGGGGACATTAGCCATTTTCCCTCTATAGAACTTCAAGGACTGACTTCTCCTTAGCCGTTTGCAGTTTGGGGAATTGATATCATCGGATAAGTAAAACTGAAAGCATCTAATGGTCATCGCTATATTATTGTAGAAATCAACTACTTCTCCAAATGGGTAAAAGTAGAGTCATATGCTACTATCCAGTCAAAACAGGTGGCGAGATTTATCGACAGAAACATAATCTACCGATACAGTTTACCTCATCATATGGTCACTGATAATAGTGTTCAATTCCATGCAGAAGCAACTGCATTATTAAAAGAATATAAAATTGACCACCATAGATCATCTCCATATAGGCCACAAGCAAATGGTGCAGTAGAAGCTGCAAATAAAAATGTGAAAAGGATCTTGGCTAAAATGGTGGAAAATTATCGAGATTGGTCGGATTATCTGCAATTTGCGTTATGGGGGAATAAAACTACTAACAGGATGTTGACTGGAGTTACTCCTTATTTGTTGGTGTATGGATGTGAAGCCGTATTACCAGTGGAATTCGAGATTCAGTCATTACAGGTCCTCCTAGAGTCCAAAATTCCTGAATATCAATAGGTGGAGAGCAGGTTGGCGCAATTGACATTGTTGGATGAGAAGATGAAGAAAGCCAGGTATCACTCTTAATTGTATCATAAAAGGATAGCACGAGCATAAAATAAGATAGTCAAACGAGGAAAATCAAAGAGGGTGATATGGTATTGAAGCTCACTAAACCCATCATGACTGATCCGCGTGGGAAATTTAGACCGAATTGGGAAGGCCCATACCTGGTAAAGAAGTTATTTTCCAAGGGTGTTGTTGTACTATCTAACTTGGAAGGAAATGAGTTTAAGGAGCCCATTAACCTAGATAAGCTCAAGAAGTACTTTCTATAATGTCCTGCTGGATTGAAAACCTCGAAGAGGTGGTTTAGGCAAAAGTTAAGGATATGTAAAAGGAGAGACAGAGAGAGAGAGAGAGAAATAGTTAGGTGGAAAACTTGTAAGGGCAAGCCATTTAACAATAGGAGATATATCAGAAGTGAAATGTATAATCATTTTTTTGCTTAAATTAAATGAAATGGATTGCCTTTTATTATTGTAAAATGTTGCATAAAATGCTCATTACAAATTATTTAACTAAAAAAGGAAATCCCATCAAACAAAAGTGAACATAGGTACAACTTCATATTCTCCTCTTCTTCGGTCGAATGCCCTTAGTAGTGGTCGCCTGTGACTCTTTCTCTGCTTGTTGTAATTGAATCCACCTCTTATACTGATTGTCAGTAGATGGATCTCCGTTGTAATCAATGCACCTTTTAAAGATTCTATGAAGCCAAGTAGCAACCAAGTTGTCCAGAAAATTTTGAGTTAGAGGCCCCGGCTCGAATTCATGTACTAGACCCAAGATCATCTGTTTCTTTCAATATTGACGGTAGAGGTGGGAAGGATCATAAAAGCTTGCAAACTGGAAGCTGGCTATAAGGACACATTATGTATATGATTGAATCGTAATGTGTTGAATATTCCACCACGAACAAACCCATTGGACCTCAGTATCTGGAAAGGTGGCCAACCAGTCTGTTGTCTTAGCAGGGACAGCATGTAGTGTACGACTCAGTAGCTATTTGGGTTTATAATTTGAGAAGTCTATGGGAGGAGCACGTAGCCTTAATTTCTCCTGAAGCCATATCTGCACCAAAAAAAAGAATAAATAGATAAAAGAAAATAAAAAATAATAAAAAAATAATAATATATATAAAATAATAATACCTCTAGCATTATGGGACTCCCAGTAAACCACTTGCTGGCCATAAGGTTGTCCAGTCTAGAAATTATCTCGGCCAAAATAATGGGTAGGGGATTCAAACCATATTCCACTTGTTCTAAGACATGTAACGTTTGAAAATCACATTCACCATAGGGGGATACAAGTAAGAATTGAGCAAACATACATAGAGCAATCATGCGAGGGCAATGTGTCTTCCTACTCTTGACAGTTGTAGTAGCTTGAAGAAACAAGTCCAAAATGATATGGTCATTGAAGATATGCCTGGCAGATGAATGTGGGGGCATATTCAAATGATGGGCCATGAGTTGAAAAATGATAGACATATCGAGGGTGCGTAACCATGGAATTACTAAATGCTTGGAAGAGTCAAAAAAGTATCCAAGGATTGCACCAAACTCCTTTGGCAGAGGGCAAATTTCAAAGTTGCTAAAGTGGAAGACATGTTTTCTAAGGTCCTATAACTTGGCTACAAATGTTGAAAGCATTCAAAGAATAAAAAGTGGATAAGTGGAAGGAGTCTAACTTTGCATAATCATCTCCAATCAAGATTTTGAGAATAGGGCACAGTTGCTTCAATGTTTTCTTTTTCATTTTTGGGTTATGTATGTTCAGCAAAGAAAAATGAGGCATGTGGCGGATGTGTACTACTATCTAAATAAGAAGGCTACCCTAAAACGTCCTTATATCAGCAGAGATAGCCATAAAGGCAATTTTCTTTACCGAAAAGGCAATCGCCTTAGTGGTGCCGGTTGACATTTTAATAAGCGACAAAGACAAATTGAATGGGACAAAGATGAATAATGTTGAAATGAACTAAAGTAGATGATAGTAGAGTATGAGAAACACTAAGAGAGAATTTCATGACATACTAAAAGTCCAAACACGAGTTCCACATTCCATAATTTAAAGAAAAAGAGTTTTAAAGTTCTAGGAAAGCAAGATAGAAATAAAGCTTGTTCAATTTTAAGGTAAAATAGTCCTAAGTCTCGGTGGACTACTCCTCATCATCACCGGAACCATCTTTATCATCACCATCATCAGTGCGTCCCTCTTCATCACTGTTGCAATAAAAGAATGGTAAAATTAAAACACTTACCCCCGCAGTGGAGAAAGCGTAAAGGGGAAGTCTCACCAGAAAAAAGGATTGGATAAAATTTATGTATCTCCTCTTGGTCCTGACCTAGAAATCCTCGGCCAGAGCTCTTGCTAAAGCCTCATCCAACTTGTGCCCAGCTAGCTTATAGGTCCAAAACATAGAAGGCGGACGAGTCTCAGGAATCTTGCATCCGTTAGGACCCTCATGCCACTTGAATACTCTCTCACCCAAATACCATACCAAGTAATCTGGACCTCTGAGCAAGACTCTCCTGATAGATAAAGGCTCTGAATGGACCATAGCCTTAGTCCAGTGCTCGCGTGGACCCCACAAATCTTGTTTGATCTATTTGGAAAATTTTAATTAGAACTGCAAAATATAAATGTCTAAATTTTGTTTATTGTTTTATTTTGTTCTTTGCAGGTTTACCTGATCCCAGGAAAGCGAGTTGAGGTAGGAACGATACATATGCACACTGGCAAGCTCGCGATGAAGAGTCCTGCTCATGCCCCATCGAGCTAAAGTAGGGAAAGGATAACCTCTAACAGCATAAATCTCTCTACCAAACTGGATCTCTAAACCCAGACCTACGTAAATGAAATATTGATCAGTACAGAGAATGAACCCACAACATGAAAAGTAAAGTTGACCTACCAAGATGGCGTGCCAAAATCCATAGAGCCTCTTAACTCCTCTCACTAGAGCGTCCATCCCATGGTAAAGATAAGTTGGTGCTATAGATCCCCAATCATAGATAAAAATGAGATCCACGTCTCGTAGGGGCATCAAGTACATGAGATCAATCGAGCTAGTGGCATTTAAAAATAGGGTTCTTCCCAGTAGATAATCTAGGAATGCCCAAACCACCTAATCTATCTGAGCTGAAGATGTCATACTAGTCACCTGTGGAATTGTATAGTGAGAAAGGATGGCATCAATCTTAATAGTCCTTGTTCCCTTTATAAGAGGAACCATCCCAGGTACCCTCTGAATGTAGGCAACATGATCTGGAGAGTTCATGTTCAAACTCCTGTCGAATGGGACTGCATCTCCTGCATAAGCGATCCTAGTGATAGCGGCAAAGGAAACAGGATCTATCGGGAACTCACCGCAAGGAAGATGGAATTTGTGTGTGGAATCTAGCCAACGCTCCATCAACGCGTGTAGAGGCTGATAATCATTTCTACCACGGAGGTTAGGAAGAGCAAGAATGAAAGGCTCGAAGCCTGTGACCTAAATCCCATTTGGATGATCCCGGGAAGTCGTTTGTATATCTTCGAGCCCCGCTCGCGTTTCCAACACCCTTTACTGTGTGAGGATCGGTCTACAATAAAAAAGGAAGTGTTTTAGTATGAATTACGTCAGTTCGCCCTACTAAAATGGCAAATTGCCTCATGATAAGGCGAATTGTCTTTGCGTTAGATGAATTTCTAATTGTACAAATTGAGCTAATTCGCCTTAATGATAAGGCGAACTCCCTATCAGTAAGGCGAATCACTTACAAACTTGGTGAACCAACCAGATGCCATTAAGGCAAACCAATGCAATTCACCCAATTGATGAGGCGAATCACCCTACCATTAAGGCGAATCATCTTAACAAAATCTGGACAGTTTTTAAACACAAAATTGATTTCAAATCACAAATGCACACAAATTTGAACCTAATTTTGATAGAAAATGATAAAAAACATATATAAATGACTGACCCAATCTATTTTGTTAGAAAAAATGAAAAGAAAAGAAGAAAAGAAAAACTCACCTCTCCAGTAGCCTTAAAACAGAGATGAGAAGTCAGAACGAGAGTCAAAGACCATGCAGTGCCCATTTGCAGACCCAATGAGTTTGGTGCACATGCCAAAGGCAAAATTCTCTCCCATATAGGAGGAGGAGGCGTACGATCGTGATCCATGACGGTTTCTACATAAAGAGGAAAGAACAATTTTATTTTGATAATCAAAGAAAGTGGGAAAGAAAGGGGGTCAAAGGTGGTTTTTATAAGTTTCAAAGAATTACTATTTTATCCTTGTTTATTAAAGACTAACCATGCAAGGTTTAAAAAATTTTCAAAAAGTCACCTCTTAATTGTACCTTGAGGACGACAGTGCGAATTTTAAGAAAATGACCTCTCGAGTTGTACCTCAAGGCGAACGGCGCAAAACATGAAAAAATACCTCCCGGGTTGTACCCCAGGGTCAATGGTACGCTTTTTGAGATTTGGCCTCTTAGGTTGTACCCTAAGGAAAATGATGCTAGAATTTCATGGAAGTAACCTCTCGAGTTAAACCCCGAGGCAGACGACACATAATTTAGAAAATCAAGCTTCTTGAGTGAATTTTCTCGAGTCAAGTGTATCCTTGTTGATTATTAACATACATGTTGAATTTTTTTAAAATAATTTATTAAATGAACTTTGTTTTTTCAAAAAATCAAGGGGGCAAACTATAGACATCGGTTTAATAAGCCCGCAATGGAAGCCAGATGATGAAAATGATAAACACTGAATACAATGTCAAAGCCCAAAGCCCTGTGAGCGAGAGCACTCTCGGTCCCATGAGCGAAGACAATCAAGGAGCTATAAGAAGAAAATAGTCTCTGAGTCATGCAAACACCCTAGAAGCCATCTAGAAAGACAAACTTGGAAATCCTACTTAGGCATTCTCAGACAGGAATTCCTAGAAGAGAAAATTGCCTTTCACTCTTCATCACACCTCAGTGAGTTGGGAAACAAATTTGAAGAATTTCTTGAGAGGAAAATTAAAAATCCAGCAAAAGAAGGTTATCTGATCATATGATGAATCCCCAATCACCCTCCTCTAAGGCATTTCAAAAGGAGTCCACACCTAATATACCTATAATGGGGCAATTAACCCTAGAGATTATGTTTTGAAGCTTCAAGCAGTTATTGGATTCTACTCACGCTCAAAAGTTTATCTTAGGCATCCTAGGGAAATTCCCAAGTAGGGGTGAAATTCTGCGTGACTATGTGGCTTGATTCAATATGAAGGCTCTAGAGATTCCTCACTAGGAAGACTCTCGAGATATTGAGGCAATCATAAAGGACGAGGACACTCAGTAAAGAGATGCCTTTTGCACCTCTAGGTACTTCAAAGCGAATGATGTCAAGCGGACTCCCTTACTGAGACGAGCAGTCAGAAAAATTTCGTACCAAGAAGCCTCTACTTGGGAATCTTACCCGGTTATTATTTTTTAAAGCTCTTATCCTACTTGATGAATCATACACAGAATTTTAAGCATATGAAGAAAGATTATAAATAGGGCAATATCTCTTTTTTACTTTGTCACATAATTGATGAAGTTTTTTTATCTCCTGAGAGTCAAGTAGTGAAAGCGTGGTCTATTTTTGCTATCTATTATCCTTTTTGGCTTTTCATAAATTGGCCAGTGAAGAAGTACTTAGATATCCACTTAAGAAAGAGAAGCTACTACATGAATATCTCTATAAAGGAAGTCAATTAAACATCTCACTTAGAGGAGACCACCTATGCAGGAATCCTCGCATGGGAGAAAAATCTTCTTATAGGAAATACCTATCAACAAAATCTCCTCTATAGGAAATTATCAACTGGAAAGGTTCCTCAGTTGGCCCACACATCTTAAGGAATCAAAATCTCAGAAACCAAAAGCGAGAATTACATTCTTCAACTCTCTTTGGTCATGTGCATACGGATCTAAATGACTACAAAAAGTCCCCATGCTAAATACAGCTTACCAGATAAGTTTTTTCTTTTATAATTTCTCTAATTAAGACTCTTTAGTAATTGTACAATGATAGTGCATGACTTTAATTTATTTATATAAAACATGAATTTTATCTTGCATAATATCCTCTAGTTAGGATTTTCTTGAGAAGGAAACCTCTATCAGTGATTTAAAAGCCACATAAGTTTTTTCTTTTATAATTTCTCTTTAGTAATTGTACAATGATAGTGCATGAATTTAATTTATTTATGTAAAACATGAATTTTATCTTGCATAGTATCCTCTAGTCAGGATTTTCTTGAGAAGGAAACCTCTATCAGTGATTTAAAAGATAAGACATCTAAAGAATGCAAGACTAATAATATATTTTTTCCAGAAACATCTTCTTACCTACTACAACCCTAGAGAAGAACTATTCTATGATGAATCATCAAATTTGAAGATCACCAATGAATTGAAGAGTTGTATGATATTTTGAATCAAATCAATAGGACTCACATTGTTCTTCAAGGAAATCCCCATCAGCAACATAAAGAAATTATTCATCATCACTAGGAGAAGTCAGGAGTAACATTTCCTCATTGGAAATGCCTATCCAGAAACTATTAACTCCCTCAAAGGAGAGAATGCTAATAATGCATTCTTACAAGGCAAAATTATTTTCCCAATTGTCTATTTTCCAAGTAGGAAGGCCGAAACTCTCACAAGCACCAATGTCATTCTGGAAATTGAGAATCATTATTTTCTCTACATCATAAGCTAAGGAATCTATCTATACATCCTACAGTTCTATACAGTTCCAAATCAATGAAAGATTCCTTTTATTCTACCTCAATATGTCTACTCGGATCTAAAATATTATAAGAAGTCTTCAAGGCTGAATACAGCCTCCTCAAATAAGTTTTCTTTATTACATATCTTGAATTACTATGTTTAATAATCATTTTACAATGATACATATCTTAATCCATTTGCATGAAGCATCAATATCTCCCTACATAGGAAAAGACCTAACTTCATACTCTCACTCGAAAGAGAGGTCTTTCCTGGTCAGAATTTACCTATGTTGATTCTACCTAACCTCTAAGGCAACATCCTAATACCTGAGACTTTCTCTGTAATGAGAAAACTCATGTTTAAGTCTTTGATGACTTGATCACCAATAAGGCATGTAGTGTTGCATCTTAAAATTATAAATTCTTATTTGCCATAACTTGCATAAGTTGTTAAATCCCATATAGGCTACAAGGATAAATTTTTCTTCCTTTGCATATGTTAAATCATGTAACATGACATTTTAATTATGGTATGCCTCAAATTACACTTTCGAGAATCATGTTGCATATCATTTGTTAACATAAGTGTAACTCTTTTCCATAATTTTTCACATTAATGAAATGTGACATTTAAGTTGTAAGAACATTCATACTCTCCTTGTTGCTATTGTCAATATATTTCCTAATAGGATTTTTTCTAAGAAGGAAATTTCTATCATTGATATAGCCAATGAGACAACTAAAAGAACGTGAGGTTGATAACATATTTTCTACCTCGAAAAGGATATTTCAATGAAGTTAATTATTCAACAAATATCTTCATATCTACTACAAGCTTGGAGAAGGATCATTATATGATGAATCCCCAAAATTGAAGATCAGTTTATGAATTTAAAAGTTGTATGATGTATAAAATGAAGTCAGTGGAAAGCAGCTCATATTTTTTAGGAAATCCCGAGCTCAACTCCGTTGGCTCCATAACTCAGTGATTTTTATGACACCTATATGGGTTCTACCCCAAGAAAGATCATCTACATAGGATTTTTCTTCATTCAGATTCTTAATGTCTCTACGTAGGCTATTCTACATGTGATAAAATGATTTCAACAAGCTAATTTCTTTGATGCCAAAGACCAGTCATGAATCAACTTCTCAGAATATAATCTTTGATGAAGGTATAAGAAAGCCTAGCTAGCATCAATTCACTTAGTTTGATCATTCTTCAAACTCTTTTTGAAGGGGAGAAGGAGATATAAAGGCTCTCTCTAGTTATCACCAAGTCCTTTTAGATTTTGGAGATAAAATTAAAAAAAAATTATTGACAATGAAGAGATGGACATGGACTAGAGAATGATATTCTTTGAACAAGAAAATGTTGGCCTACACTTTGAATGAGGATTATGAAAAAAAGAAATTTCAAAAGTGCATTAAAGAGATTGAAGAAGTAGAATATATAAATCAGTTTTTATTCCCATGTTGGATAGATCTCCTTACCAAAAATGCCTTTTAGATATCTAGAACATGTGACTCTCAGGCAGATTTTCTTAGAAAGATGGCGATGGCCGAAATGAATTTCCTATCTAGTGACGTCCATACAGGAGAATTCCTATCATAACATCAAGATTTACTCTTCAAGATGAGAAATCATACAAAAGAAAATACCATACTTCTACTATCAATGCTTATTTCCTAAAAAAGGCAAACTTACCTAGGCATAAACCTGGCGGCGGATTATTCAGCCAAATGGTTAGAGTCCAAGATCTTGACAGGCATTGTCTAACAGGAATTGTTAGTCAGTAAACTATCATTTTCCTCTAGAGAAATATTGTACACTGATATGAGACTTATTGGCAAGCAGAAATATCTGATCAGATTATTCTACGAGGTTTAAAAGAAAGAGTAGAAGGGACAAAAAATGATTAGACAAAGAGATCGCCTAGCGTCCTATGAGCTTATAGAACTACTCCTAGAACTCATACTGAAGTACAAAGAAGCTGATAATAAACTTCCATCATTTCCTACTTGGGATGGCCTATCAAGGATTTTCTAAATTGTTAGAGCATGAATTTACTCTCTAGCAAGCTCTAAGGAAAAATTGTTATCTATTTGGTTTTCTATAAATTTATAGTACACTCCTTTATGAAGGAAAAGATTATCTTTATTAAAGCTACTCTATCCATATGGCATAATTGTCAAGCACCTCTTTGAATAGAGGCATCCTCTTCTTGTGTATTTCTTTTTACATATATGATCATGCTAAGATATTCTCTAGCACTAAAGCTTTTCTACTTATCTCATTTCAGAAATCACAAACTTTGAAGCTATTATATTATGATACACAATCCAGAATCCTATACTCAAAATCAACATAGGAGGAAAAATCCTCTAAGAGTTTCCTATCAAGGAACGCAATACAAATCAATTTCCTTATCTCATGAGGAACATCTCCAGAAGTGAGGTGAACCAAAAGAATGCATTCAAAATCCATGAAGTCTCCAGGAGCAAGACGAGCTCAATTGCTCCAATGAGAGCACCTACATAGGAACCAATCTTTACTAAATCTCCATGAGTGAGAACTTCCTCTCAGGAATCACCCTATAAGGAACTCAGTCAAGACATTCTCTATGAATCCATCCAGGAATCATCCCTCAAGGGAACCAATCATGATATTCTCCATAAATGAGAATCCACATCAAGAGGGTTTAAGAAACATAAATCCTCTCATCAAGGGTGCCAAATCCTACTTCCAAATTAGTCCTCCAGAAGTGAGGCACTCTCCATAAGTGAGAATCATACCATGAGGGTTTAAGAAACACAAATCCTCCCCAGGCACCAACCAACCTTCTCAGGAAGGCTCTCAATTAAATTTGGAAGTCAAAATCTCTCCAAAAGTGAAAGTTTCGTGTCCCCATAGACTTGTGGTATAAATATCCTCCCACAAGGGATTTAATGAGGACATTCTCTATAAGCAATAACGTATGTCCAGAAATTATCCCACAAGGGACTCAATCAAAACATTCTCCATGAGTGAGAATATCTATACAGAAATCCCACAAAGGAATTAATCAAACATCCTCCACAAGAGAGGTAATCCATGCAAGAATTCTCGCAAAAAAAAAATCAATCAGCCATACTCTATAAAAGAGGCCGCCTTTGCAGAATCCTCCCTAGAGAAATTAATCAAGAGTCATAAATTCTCCAAGAGGATCTTATCAAATATCAAAAATTCTCATGATGAGGAGGTTTATTCTAAACATATAACTCCTCATTCAGGACCTCTATTCAAGTAAAAAGAATAAAGGAACATATGAGAGTGAAAGAACACTTTAAGAATCTAAAACATAGAAGATCTCAATTAAAGCATTATAAAAGATAGTGTTGGTCAACATCAACAAAATAGACACAAGGGAAACTTATAAGAAAACGCACCTAACAACATCACTATTTGAAAATGGTATAAGGCAAAGCACTCAGTGGAAAAATCCTAACAGGAATATTCCCAACACTGTTATCCTGAACTGTAACAGCTCTCTCCTACAAAGAAAGAAGTTCAATATTCACTTTATTATTTGAGGAAGGGCATATAAAAATATTTTCCACTTCATTTACATTAAGAGCATTATGAACATCCAAAGATTTTTTTTGGTCTCTTAAGGGAGAAGTTAATGAACATCTGTTGAAGTTTCAATGCCCTCAAAGTTGGCTAGAAATTATTTCTTCTTCTAAAGAATCTCCATCCTTAGTAGTGGTAAAATCTCCCCTAACAACTTCAAAGCATGAAAAGTCTTAGTCAAGAAAATAACCATAAGCCATTCACAAAAATCAAACCACCATGATCCATAAAAATTTTTAGCAAGTGATATCATTACCTTCCTGGAGTCTTCAGATTTTTAATTTTCTTTAAGAAGCTTTGGTAGTGGCAGCCCCTTTTTCAAAATTATTTCCCAAACAACTCCTTCTCAAAATAAATCCCGAGATCTTCAACTACAACACAGGATAATAAGTCTTTTGGATAATCCTATCATAGAAGTTTGCTCTCTTCTCCAAAACCATAACTGATTGAAAACCTGAGTTATTTAAATACTTCCCTCCTTTTTCTTTTTCTTCCCCTACAAAGAAAAAGAGCTTTCAGATTTTTCCTATGAGAACTTTCATATAAGGGAATTCTTGATCGTTGTTAGAGCTGCTCTTCCCTTAATCATAAGGCATGAATAAGATTCAGATACCTTCACCTCGATAACAATTACAATGTTGAAGGTCTTGGTAGAACAATCTTTTAAATCACTTGATTCACGATGACTTTTGGGTCAAGCCGTACAGGCCACCTGCTCAGCAGAATTTTCTCAATAAGAAATATTTTGTTAGACATCTTTACCTCCTTTAAGAGAGAGATTTCCTCATAGGAAATACATAGAGCTCAACCTCTCCTAAGAGAGAAATTTTCTCCATAGAAAATTCTTATTCACATATCTCCAACTCCACATAAGAGTAAAAAATTCCTAATTGGAAATTCTTAGTTGAAGATTTCAAACTCCTTAATGGGAATAAAATTTCCTCTACAAGAAAAGTTCGCATTGAAGACCTCAAGCTTCCCAAAGGGAAATAAAACTAGCTCAACGAAAATATCCTCTCATATATTTTAACTCCCTTATATGAGCAAAGATTTCTTTATAGGGAATTCAATGTAAGATCTAAATATTCCCTAAGAGAGTGAAATTTGCTTCACGGGATTATCTTCTCAGGAATCTCTACCTTCCCCTCATGAACAACGTTTTCTTTGACGAAAATATCTAGTCAGGATTATCTAACTCCCCATGGGAGCAAGATTTTCTCCATTAGAAGTGTCTTCTCGAGAAATTATAATCTTCAAATCACAGAGGGAAAAAACCCTCCAAATTCAAATTTAATTCTCCAAAAGTGAGAATCCCATGCCCCCATGGACTTGTAGTATAAAAATCCTCCCCAAGGAGAATCAATCAAATGAGAAAAACATTTGTTCTCAAGGACCTCCTATGCAGATATCCTACTCAAATACAAATTTTCCTCTTAAGGAAACTTTTAATAATCAAATACTAGGAACACTCCCAGATCATAAAGTCGTACCACGTGAGGACCTCTCTGAGGAAACTTCTCCGAAGAAAAGCAACAGGAGCTAGATCCCAAGACCTTGTACAAGAAAGAGTTTCCCTAATTAGAAGAATTAAGGAAGCATCACCAAACTACACTCTTCATCTAGAACATTCTAGACTTAGAGTGGGGGGACTACTGATGATACCTGAAAAATCTTACTCTGATGAGAGCTTACACGTGGAAAGGAGCAATATCTTATATGTCACATCAGACCGCCTTTAACCAGTTGACCATTCAATCTTCAAGAATCAAGTCAAGATTGAATGTCACTAGGAGGAATTCCCTATTAAGGATACCAAGTCTTGACACCCAAGTGGAGCATCCCTCTTAGGAAAGTTCCTACTCAGAAAGTCGCTCTCCAAAAATTGCCTGAGAGCACTTTCTCTCCTACCACACAATAAATGTGCCTCCCATTCGTCCCTAACGAGCACGATTCCTAAAAATGCCACTTGAGTGCCCTGTAAATGTACTATGCTACTAGGTACTCCACCAATCACCTCTCTCCATCTCCTACCAACTCTCCACCCACTTTTTCTATATAAATGCCACCCTATTACTCTTCTCCAATATATTTTTCTTCTTCTTCTTCTTCTTCTTCTTCTTCCTCTCCTTCCATACTTTCTTTTCTGCACCTACACCATTTTTATACAAAATCACACACATATATATCATCTCCGGCTGTCAGTATTTTTTTTGCCTGTGCTGATCCTCCTAGGACTGAGGCTGAATTTATCATCAGAGGGGGCTTGGGCAAACCAACCCTCCTTCATCTGGTTTTTCTTTTTTGCAAATGTTCACTTTTTGCCAAATGGAAGCTAAAGCTAAGCAAAAGGAAATTGAACCATCAATATCTAACATAAGCATTCAATTGATTGGATAATGGGAAGCTAGAAAAAAATGGATATCAAGCTATCAAGGAAGTGCAAAGGTGCTATCATGCTGAAAAATGATCTCACATGTTCCCTTTTTAAGGTTTAATGATGCAAATACTTCACTTGTACGGCTACCTTCTCTGAGCACTCTTGAATTGAATGTTCTTTTTGCACCTCCTACAAGTTACAAAAGAAATGTGAGGAATTCAAGGATTTGATCAACAACATTGCATTTAGAATCAAACCATAGGTATGAATGAAATCCTTAATTCTGCATAGTTGACCGGGCCCTACTTAAAAATCATTGAATAGCTAATGCTTTGAATCTCCATTATTTATGCTCAATTTCCTACATGGACAACCTATTTACACTTATATCTCAGCAGTCAATAATGAAAGTAAGATCAAATCAACTTTTATGCATCCATCTCTCTCACCAAACTATTTACATCAGAACCTCACCATCACTGTTTTAGAAACTAAAATTTTCCATGTGAATCTTCCTTAATAACCCTCCTTTCTCCCCAACTGATCTATCTAAAACCCTAATAATGCACTTCTACAAGTGAACTTATTTGTTATACATGAGAATAGTGAACTTGCTTGAATCTATTTTATGTTTCTTCTCACTATTCCTCTACTTCACCTGTAAAAATAAATATCTAAATTGAATGTCTCAGGTTCTCCATAAATGGGTGAGAATCAACAAAAGATAAAGTAATCTTAGGTATTGGCTAACCATATGAAAATGTTCATGCAACACTTCACTAAGCAGGAAGCTCTCAGCAGAAACTAAGCAAAGGAAAATAACCAGACAACAGGACATATACGAAAAAGAAATCATTAGCTCAAAAGATACATATGAGAATCTTATATCCAGTTGATTTGGTTAAGGAAATATTCACTCCTTATAAATATGACCACTCACTGGCATGTTATATGTACTAGAAAGTTGAAGAAAAGGAACCACTAATGCCAACAAGCAAAAATAGCACAATTGAACAAAAAAAAACAAAACATAGTACTGACTGAAACCAAATTCAGCCCAGCTATGAGGGATTTGTGAGATTTTTTTCAGTTTAATGTGCAAATAACTCAACTCAGGGTAACTTACTCCTTAATGATTGACCTAGGCCTCTTGTAACCATCATCCTCTTGTTGAGGCTTCGGTTTCTTTGCTTGCCTAAACTCTGGTTTCCAGTGCACTTTGATCAGAAATTTGCCCAGCTAATAACTCAACCTGCTCAAAGAAAGAAAAAAGGTCGACTTTCTTTACTTCCTCAAAAGGATGCTTCAAACA
>CATIWM010080468.1:0-10927 GCA_949671775.1 Mallotus repandus
CCGTCCGATGCACAACTCTAAGTTCAATCCCCACCCTTAACCTCCTAATTGTTAAAAAAATAACACATTCAATAAAAATCACTTAAAGGTATTTAACTAACATATAAATATTTGCTCTTCCATAAAAAGATTCAATCAGAATAAATATGAATTTAAATGTTCTAAAATTTATTAGTTACTTTAAAGCTAATAGAATTTGAATTTAATAATATCGCATTTTTCTTACAGAATAAAAACATATTTCAATGGTATTAAAATTTTTAAAATTTATCAATGAGAGAGTAGTCAAGTGATAACTCATCTCTAAGGGTATTTTAAGGTGTAGAGTTTAATTTCTGTCGTTGTTGATTTAAAAGAAAGGATCACCCTTATTATGTAGTCCATCGATGTCTAGGTCATTTGACCTCCTCATTAATTAAAAAAAATTTAAATTTAATTATTTCAGTGTTAGATTTTTTATTCAATTTGATTGTTTGAACCAATAATTTGTTTAAAGTAATGCACTAAATTAAAGAGTTTGTATGAGTTTATTTTAAATATTTCATTTTTCATGATATTTATATATATTATTTATTGTTTTATTTATTTTTTTCTTTGCATATTTGTTTTTCTAGAAACTATAAGAAAAACTTTTAATTTTGTACTTGTTCAATTAAATATGAAAAAACTAAATATTATTAAACTAATATAAAATGTAGTCATTATAATTAATAAAATAAAAAAATATAGTTTTTTTTTTCAATTCTAGTTAAATAAGTGGAAAATCAATGTTTGTTCTTAAAAAATAAGCTTAAATACAGAAAAGAATAATAAGTTAATTTTATTATTTGAAATAAGCCATATAAACATACATGTAAAAGCTATTAAAAACGTTGCAATATTGAACAGCTCAAGCTCTCTGAACTTCAGTCTTCCTTTCTGGCTATTATGTCCCATACAATCCAATGCACGTGTCTGTCTCTCTTTTACATCTTGCTACCACCAAAATTTTCTGATAAGTCATTCCATTGTATTTCTCATTCCTTACATTTTAAAATTTTATTAACTAAATGTATAACATAAATGCTAAAATATTATAATATTAAATTTAAATAAGTAAAATTATTTTATATGTAAATTATTAGTAGTTTAATTTTTTAAATGTTTTAATATATTATCAATTTATTCTAAAAATTATTTTATTATAGTTTAATTTTATTTATTATGAATTTATTATAATTAGTTGAACTCTATTTGATTAATTAATAATTTTATTATTAACTATTAACATCATTTGAATGTTAAATAAATTTTTAATGATATTATTTTGTAAGATATTAAAGTGTAAAAAGTGTATAAAAAATATTTAATTCTCAAAAAATTTGTAAATATTGTCAAAGTCAAAACCATAAAATATAAAATTGAACTTTTCTCAAAGATTTAATCACCAAAATAATAACAAAAAAAGTAAATACAGCAGAAATAATTTTTTCATTTTCTCGCGGAGTAAAACTGGTTTATTTTATTTTTTTCCTAGTCGGATTGCTTTTGAAGTTCTCTCTCCCAACAGTACTACCGTCCCTGATATCTAATTCATTTTCAGGGGTTTGGATACTGATTTTACCAGTACTCCTCCCCTTATTCTCTTTTTTTTTCTTGATGTTTCTATCAAATAATATGATGTTTAATAATTCTGTTATTAATATTTTGGTTTATTATCATGGTTTTGTTTGTGATAGCATTTTGGTACAGTGGGTTAGGCGCTTATGCCGCCCTTTGTTTTGATAGCATTTTAATAGCTCTCTGTTTTGATAGTGATGATGCTAGAGTTGCAGAGGTGCTTTCAATCGTTGCTGCATCTACCAATAGTGACGCTTCAGATTAGCCGGGGCTCAGCTCGCTACATCACCATATGGTCTCTACCTCAACAAGGCTTTGCAAAAATGACGTGAAGGAAAGAGATCCTTGTCCATAGAGGTTGCTTGCAGTCGTTCGGAGTTTGATCTTCTTCTTGTTTATTTGCTTGCTGTTGCTACATCAGTGTTTGGACATCAACATCTCTTCTAATCTAGAACACTCAAAGCACAAGTCAGTTTGGCATGACCTCGCGCGTCTTCAAGCTGCTGCTGCCGTTGATGTCGTCATTGTTTGGCTTCCAGTAGTTATTTCTCTTCCCTTTAGGGTTACTACCCTAACAAATGTTGTTGCGCTTAATCTTATGAATAGCCCATTCAATTATAAAGCCTTGGATATATTGAGGCCTTTCAAATTTGTACTGGCCCAACTTTATGTAATATTTGTAAATTAATTTTGATATGTTGGGACATATCACAATACACTAGGTGGTTAACCTAGGATGCCGTTGCCGCCGAATCCTCCTCTGAATTCAACTGGCGTTCCTATCCCTTGTCCTTATACTGATAATGTGGGACACCCTGCTTTATTTTAGGCTAAGGGTTTTCTTACTCCTGACGTCACTCACAGCGTACCCTTGTAAACTGATAAGAAGTCCTACGCTGCTATCACATCTTCCTCGATTGATAACCCTCTCCCGATTGCATCTGTTCCTATTTCAGGAGCCAAACCGAACTCCGCTAAGCGTTTTTATGCCCAAGCTATTACGGGTTTGACAATTTTATTATCCGATGGTGCAGTGACATCAAACAAGGGTGGTTATATAGCAATCAAGATTGATAAAAAACTTTATGAATGACAACTGGTTGTCTATCAACATGCCCTAATTGCAAGAGTTATTTTGTCGAAAGGGGAGACATCATGGAAGTTACAGGACTTAAAGAAAAAACTTTCAACAGTGTGAGGTCTTTCTTCTGACTAGAAGCTAATATCATTAGGCCATGGATTTTATCATGTGATATTGAATTCAACCATGGAGAAAAATACAGTTTGGGGTCAAGGTTCTCTTGCTCTGAAACATGGGATTCTTAGGCTACAATACTGGACACTTGATTTTGATCCCTCCGCCTAAAAATCTACGAATGCTCAGGTATTGGTTCGTTTCTACAAGCTATCTTGGGAGTATTGGCAACCCAAAATCTTAGCTTCAATTGCTCAAGGGATTGGAGTACCTCCAAAAATTGATAATGCAACAATCAAAGGGGAATTTGACCACTATGCACTTGTTCTCATTGATTTGGATTTATCTCATCAATTGCATGATGGTTTACTTGTTGAAAGAATTGGCGAGAATTTTTTTTATTGAAGTAGTGTATGAGAAGTTACCTTCCTTCTACTCGATTTGTTCAAATATTGGGCACATTCCTCTGGAATGCAAATTAGCAAACCAATCAACTGTTTTGAAGGTACCAGAGAAACCTGCGGATAAACAAAAAATCTGGAAACCAAAAAGTGCTAATGTTCCAGTTTCAAAAGTGTTTAGTTCTCTTCAGATACCAAATGATGACACTAATCTGGAGAAACAACAAAACAACACTATAGTTCATGAGGAGCCTACAATCGGAATTGCACCTGAACTCAATTCTAATAGTACTACTGTTGATCCTATTCCTGAAACAAAAAATCTTTTTATCAATGCTGCTCATTCAGGGGCAACTACAGACCTTCCTCTTTTGGAGGTGGATGACAAAGCCATGGACATGGATTCACATTATAAACCTTTACTTAATGATTAGCAACAACAGAATGATGGTGTTTAAACTTCATTGGCAGATGGTGCCTCCTCAGCTGGGAAGGAATTGCCTTTGAATTCAGATGCAATTTCCAGTTCTAATAAATTATCAGATAATCAACTTATGGCTCAACGTGAGATGGAGATGGTTTTGAAACAGTCATGGGCAAATATGGTTGACAAAGATGATGACTGGCAAGTCGCTTCTGCGAAGAAAAACAAGAAAGAAAAAGTTAAACCAATGCTCACCGGTAATTGGAGTGAGTTAAAAAAAGAATCTTTTTACTTACAATCTGTTTTTTTTTGTGTGATTGGGATAAGAAAGTGCTCTTAGTTTAGTTCGATAGACCGGTCTCGTTATCAAACTTCTCAATGAAAGTCTTCTTTTGGATTTGCTCAGGGTTAGTGTATGAAGAGTGGAAAGTTTGTTTCTCTCTTTTGTTTTTCTTATTGCCCATGTGGTTGTTTATGTTACATTATTTTTTCCTTTTAATAAATAATCTTAGTGAAGGTGCATGCCTTTACTAAGAAGCTTCATATAAAAAATTAATAAATTATATCATTTTATTTTGTAAAAAAAAAAAGACTGCTTTTGAACTTTAGCTTAACAAGTAAACTGTTGAGAAGGCAAATGAGATATCTTTTGAACAAAGGGTAAGAATTTTTGGAATCCTCTTGATAATTGCACTCCACTTCAACTTTATTAACTGTTTAAATGACTTAACTATCCTTAATTTAAAATGATTATGTACCTTTCACAGTCAATATTAACTCAAAAAATTATTTAATTCATATAGATAAAAATCTAATAACTTCAATACAAATAGTTTATTTTAATTTAATAATTTTTATAATATAATCACTGAGAATTATTTATAACTTTATTAATTTATTATGTTATTTTATTTTGTGTTCAACTTATATTGTTAGAATTTTAAAAATAGTTATATTTATTTGCTAATTTAATTATGAAATATACATCTTTTTTGAATTCTTTAATGCTTTTAAGTATTTATTCAAATGATATTTATATTTAAAAAAATCGATGGTAAATTTAATTTTGATTTTTTCCAACCAATTCTTTTTTTTTTAACAAAAATGATAGGATATAATACTAAAAATATTATACATATAGAAAAAATTAATACAAAAATAAAATAATTAAAAAAATACTTTATATGTATTAATTTTTTTAAAAAAATAGAACCAATTAAGTTGATATAAATTGATAAAATATTCTTTTTAGTTATTTTATTTTATATGAATTTTGTCAATACATATAATAGCTTTTGTATTGTATTCTACCATTTTTATTTAAAAAAATTGAATGAAGAACATTAAAATTAAATTCACCATTGATTTTTTTAGAAAAATATAAATATCATTTGTATAAACACTTAAAAGCAGTAAACAATTAAACATTTAGAATATATAATGCATAATTAAATCTAGAAAATAAATAGAACTATTTTAACAATATAAGTTGAACACACAATAAAATAACAAAATAAATTAATAAAATTATAAATAATCATGAGTGATTCTAATATAAAAACTATTAAATCAAAGTAAATTATTTGTATTAAAATGATTAGATTTGTTATTACGTATGAATAATTAAATAATTTTTTATGTTTATAATAATTGTTGTGAAAGGTATATAATCATTGAAATTACGGATAATTAAATCATTTAAATTGTTAATAAAGTCAAAATGGAGTGCAATTATTAGGAGGAGGAGTGCAAAAATCTCTATCCTTGAACAAAACTATAAAAACTCATATTTTTAAATAATTAAGGGGTCATTTGGTTCATACTCAAGAATTAGAATTGGAATGGGAATGGGAATGAGAATAAAGGGGAATCAGAAATGGAATGAAATTTTTAACATATTTGATTTACAAGGGAATCAAAATTGAAATCGAAATCAATATTATTTATATATAAAAATATATTAAATAATAATTATTATGAGTTTATATATTTTATTTCATTATTTAAAAAATTATTATATTTGATAAATTTTAATAATATATGATAATATTTATAATTTTGACTAATGTATACTTAATTTAACGTAACTTCATGGAATGAAAAATCATTTTTATCCCTATAAGCAGAATAGTGATTTCCATTGATGGGGGAATCCATTTCCATTTTCATGCAATATTTTAATGAACCAAGCACTAGGAATCAGAATCACACATTCTTATTCTGATATTCACTCTTATTTTTTATGAAACAAACGACCCTAACTTAAATGACTAAATTTTATGGCTGAAAATGAAAGAGAAAAGGGTTGAGGAATCGAACTTTACTTTCAATCAAATGTCTTGATTTCATGACATGATATTTTGCCATCCGTTTTAAACAAGCTAGACACTATAAAAACTCTGTTTATTGATGGAAAAACTATCTATAATAATAAAATTAAAATATAATAAAAATAAAATAAAATTTGAAAAGCTATAATATAATTTATTATGAAATAAAAAGACAAATTTTTTTTAAAGGAAATTAGAGTTATTTTTCACCCCAAAAAGGTCATTTCATTTTCCCGACACATGAAGTCATTTAACAAAAAATGGGCAAAAAAAAAAGTTCTTTAAGGTTTAACAAGGCTTACAAAGAAACAATTTAACTCTCTCGCGTGGAACTCTACTAGGTGAATGCCTCTTACTGGTTTTATACTTCTTTACTGCCATTTATTGTTTTATTATTTGTTAGTGTATTTATTGTTCATTTTAATTGTCTCTTGCTTGTTAATGTATTAGTTTTAACTTTGATTAAGTTAGAGTGGTTTAGAAGTATATGTCATTTTCATGTTTGTCTGTTTCATCTGATTTCTTATTTTATCAGCAAAATGAATGAAGCCAGCTCTGTAAATAATGACTTGACAAAGCTCATTGCTAAGACGCAAATGTTAAAGTGTAATGAACCACTTTTAAGTATGCGGGAAGATACAGGGAAAGATCTTTGTGGAAAAGAAAAACGTGTATTGTTTAGGATGTTACTATCTCAGAGACCACTGACTATTTTAGTGGTGAAGACTGCGTTACAAGCTTCGTGAAAGTTACAACGTGATTTTCTTATTCAGAAAAAACCACCCAATAAATTCATTTTTGAGTTTGAACATGAGAGGGATAAGAAGCTTATTATGGATGATAGACCATAGTCTGCATCAAACTCGTATATGGTTTTACAAGAATGGCTACCGGGGAGGCTTTTAATAGTTTGGATTTCTCAACGTTGCCTTTCTGGATACAAGTATATAAGATTCCACCAAACCATATGTCTAGAGAAAATGCTAATAGAATTGCTTCTCTGTTCAAAGGTTTACTTAAAATAGATTTCGCTCAAGGGAACTCGGTAGGATGGTAGGATTTTTTTAGATTAAGGGTACTTATTGCTTTAATAATCCTCTTCCTACATGATTCTGGAATCAGAAAGCAAAAGGTCTTACAGAACGGTATCCTATAAAGTATGAACATTTACCTTACTTTTATTTCCATTGTAGATGCCTAGGGCATACCATCCGTAATTGCAGGCTACATGAAGAGGAAAATCCATATGTTATGGATTAAGAAAGGCTGAAATATGGTGCTTGGATGTGTTGCTATATGCCAATTAATATTCACACCTATAGTTCATCTTCTGGTTCATCTTTGTTAAAGCCTAATGAGGTGGATTTTGTTGTTGATAAGTGCAAATCAGTGATAATTTCTTCAAGTAGGGTTTTCTTACATGAGGAAGATGAACAGGAGACTGAGATTTCTCTAGAAGATAGGTTGGTACCTCGAAGAGTGCAATCATGTTTACTTCTTCAGGAAGGCTCGGTGCAATTGATTACAAGTGGGGTTCAATCTAGTCTTGTGCAGGAGGAATATTTAATGCGAGGCTCTTTAGCTGGGAATAATAATGAACAACCATTAAATGAGACTAACAAAAATCGCGTTGATCTGACTTGAGGTAGCAGAAGTGGCTCATCTTCTCAAAATATGCAAATTGTTCCTTATGAAGGTATTAGAGTTAGGCCAACTTCAGATGTAGGCCTCAGGCTGGTCTCGTAAAGAACTTATCAGGCTATCACTAGTGGACTAGGCTCACATAATGTTTCAATAAATCAGACAAGTCAAATTTGGCTTTACAAACTGGGTTTGGTCCTTCTCAAATTCTTTTTTCTTTGGTTAAGCAAGGTGCCATAGATCTTGAAACAAGGCTTAATGTGGTTAGATTCGAACATTTGCTTATTAATTTGCAGAAATAAAAATTCTTGCTAGACACTCACTATCAGTAAACTAATGATCAAGTAAAAAGAACAAAAAGAGAAGAAAATCAATCTGTTTATTGCCCTGATTCTATTGTAATGTCGACAAGTTGTGGGTAGAGAGGTGGGCATTAAAATTGTGGAAGGAGGGGAGGTACCTCACATTGATGAAAAAGCTTCTCTTTAGGCTCATCAAGAATAGATGCACCCAGTTGATTTATCAGCTTTTCAACTACTAATCAATTGGGGTTAGTACCGAAGGATATTACTAAGAAGAAAAAGACTAAACTCAAAAAGGCAGCAAGGAAAAAAGTCTCTAAAGGCCAAAATTCTAGTGGTCAGATGAATCAATCGTAAGTTTTTGAGGCTTAATTTTATCTTTATAGCATTGGTGGCTCGCCTAAAGTCACCAGGGAGCCATGACAGTGCTAAGCTGGAACTCTTAAGGTTTTGGGCGAGCCTTAATAATTCGTGTTTTGAAGCAATTGTGCCGGAATTATCATCCAAATTTTGTGTTTCTTATGGAGACTACACAGGGTGAGGATTATATAAGAAAGAAGCAAAGGAAACTTGGGTGGGATTTTGGATACTATGTAGAACCTCAAAGTAAATCAAGTGGTTTGGCGTTCTGGTGGCAGCAATCTTCACAGGTTTATATTCTTAACTCTTCTAAGAGTTTTTATTCATCTGTCTTATTTTGATATTCACGGTGGGGAGGTTTTCTTAATCTTTTTCTATGGCCCTCCTAAATTCTCAGAGAGGGAAGAATTTTGGCATGATGTAAACAATATTGCGCCTCCCACAACTAAACCATGGGTCTGTATAGATGAACTTGCTGAAATTAATTTCAAAGGTGATAGATTCACCTGGACTAATTGACATAGTGGGAGGGGTTTTATCGCTCAAAGATTGGACAAAGCCTATGCTAATTTTTCTTGGTTGTTTCTGTATCCAAATACAATTTTTATTATGAGAAATTGGTAGGCTCTTATCACAAACCAATTATTCTCTCCTTAGATGATAATTTGTCTAGGAAAACTCCTTTCTTTCGTGTTGAGTACAAATGGTTGCTTTTTGCTGATTATGTTAATATTATTGAACAAAATTAGAAGTTCACTATTAATGGCTCGAGTCTCTCATAATTTGAATAAATGTAGATAAAGTTTAAAAATTTAGAGCAAAAGTTGAGTGGGGAATGCTGTAGTCAGAATTAAAACCATTAAATAGCATATTAATTCTATTTTGATGAATGAGAGTGCTCAATTTTATAATCATATTCTGGATAATCTTAATCAATAGTTGCTTGATTGCTATAAACAAGAGGAAGTATTATGGTTTCAGAGATCCAAAATCTTATGGTTGTAGGAAGGTGATAAGAATTCGAAATTCTTTCATGCTTCCTGTATTCAGAGACATCAAATAAATAAGATACTAAAGCTCCATAATAGTAATGGAAGTTGGCTTCATAATCAACCTTCCATTAAATAAGAAATTTTAAATTTTTATTATGACTTGTTTCAAGCCTTTGAGGTTTTTGTTGTGGAGGAAGCTTTAGTTAATGTTCCCACTATGGTTGATGAGTCTGTCAATGTCTAACTCTTGAGGCATGTTCTTGATAAAGAGGTGAAAAGAGCTACCTTCGATCTAGGAGCTTCGAAAGCTCTAGGTCAGATGGGTTTTCTGGTCTTTTTTACCAAAAATTTTGGCACATAATTGGTCCTTTAATCTGCAGTGCTGTTAGAAGGTTCTTCTCTAATGGTTTCCTTATTAAGGACTGAAATAAGACTTTTATAGTTTTAATTCCAAAAGTCTAAAATCCTATTCATATTAAGCAGTTCAGGCCTATTAGTTTATGCAATTTTATTTATAAAATTATTTCTAAGCTCTTAGTTAATAGAATTAAGCCTTATTTGTCTTAGTGGATTCATGAGTGTCAAGCTGCTTTTGTTCTTAGTCGCCAAATCCATGAAAAGCTTTTATTAGCTCATGAAGTCTTCCATGCCTTGCGAACCTCTACTAGTAAAAATAATTTTCATTTTTCTCTTAAATTGGATATGTGCAAAGCATATGATCAAGTGGTATAGGCTTTTTTAGAGAAGCTGTTATACAAGATGGGTTTTCACTCTTACTTTATTCAATTAATTATGCAGTGTGTTTCCATAGTCTCTTATTCTATATTGATTAATGATAGTCCATCTTCTTATTTTACACCTATAAGAGCCTTGAGACAAGGGGATCCTTTATCCCCCTATCTGTTTATTTTAGTCTCTAATGTTCTTTCTTTGGCTTTCTCTAAGGCTCTAGCGGACAGCACTATTAAAGGTTTCAAGCTTAATAGAAGGTGTCAATCTTTGAGTCATTTACTTTTTGCGGATGACACCTTAGTCCTTGGCAAAGTTGAAGAAGGAGATATTTTTAAAATTAAGCAAATTTTGGATACTTATTGTCGGGCAACTGGTTAAAGGATTAATTTTGATAAATCTAGTGTATGTTTTAGTCATAATACTCCTTTGCAGTTGCAACAGCTCTTGTTTAATGTCTTTCATATTAATCAAACTAAGAGTACAAATAAATATTTAGGGTTGTTAGCTTTTTAGGAACGTTTAAAAAGAAGTGCTTTATCTTTAGAGTCATAAATTTTTGTCTTCAGCAGACTGAGAAGTCCTTATCAAGGCAATCCTTACTGTGATACCTTCGTATGCTATATCTTGTTTCAAGCTTCCTCTCAGCTTTTGTAATTAATTAAATTCTTTAGTGTCTAATTTTTTATGGGGTCGTTCATCTACTAAAAAGAGTCTTCACTTAATTAAATAAAATTATATTTCTCGGCTAAATTTTTTTGGGGGTTTAGGCTTTAAGAATTTTGATAAATTTAATTCAACCCTTATAGCCAAGAGCGTTGGGAGGATTACTCAGTCACCACTCTCTTTATGGGCAAGAGTGACGAAAGCTATTTATTTTTTGCATTCTTCTTTTCTCCATGCTAAAATGGGTGCTCAACCTTCATGAGGCTGGTTAAGCTTGATTAAAACTAG